>JAODLL010004462.1:0-11109 GCA_026546735.1 Forbesichthys agassizii | reverse complement strand
AGAGTATTCGAATACTCGTTCGGAAATACCATCAAGTATTCGAAACCTGTAAAATGGTATTCGGGACAGCCCTAGAAATATGTAATCTAATGTACTGTAGCCTACTAGTTTATGTTTAGACTTTTTAGATATGTCGGATACTACTACATTTACATAGCATACCATTAGTGTATAATAACATTCTGCTTATTCAAACACAAAGGTTTTTCTCTTTGACTCCCCAAAAACTGGGTCCAGAAACAAGAGATTGCATTTTATCTCGGGACACAGTTCTGACTGATACTTGTAAATTAGTTTTTGAATTATTGATTTTCCTAGCAAACAACATTACTGCTCAGTAACCATCTGGCATTTAGGTACCGTAACTGGGAAGGCACCTGTAGCCAATAAAATCTTTACCGGTAGGCTAATTGTTATCCTATAGATTACCCATTCCCGGCTAATGATTAGCTGCTAACAGTAGACAAAGCACCTGAACTGCTATCTAACAACAATATACTGGTAGTCTACTGTTATCGGTAGGCTATGTAGATACCGGTAAAAACTGTATATGGATTTGCTTGCTATGAAAATAAATTAAACACAGACTGCTGTATGCTAAATGTACCATGCACATCGGTAAATTAGATGTGTAAACAGAGCTTACATGTGGAATTACAATTCTATCTACAAATACCAATATACCATATAATAGTCTAAATAAAATAAAAACACACTAATTATGAAATTGGTGTTTTAGTAGCCTACCTGTGAATCGGACAGTTGACTTGTACGATGTCAAACAATTCAGAAGGGTTAATCTCCGGCTGGCTTTCAGCCAGCCTCATGCACGAGCAGATGGGCGGGGCTCCAGAGGAAGGGAGAAGAGGGGGTGGGTTTTTCGGTTTGTTGCTTTTAAAAAGATAGCTCTCGTTGCAACTCTCAATTTTGTACATAACAGCAGCTTTAAGTGAGAAAAGTTGATGCGGGATCATTTGAAACAATAAATAACTCCTAAGAGCCTTACTGCATTACAGAATTTTGTTACTTGGTGCCTGGCTTTTGTGCTTTCTGTGTTTCTTTTGCATAAAGACATTTACGCCATAATTCTATGGAGAAAAGGCACAAATTGGTGCTTTAGAATGGACCAGAATGCAGTAAAATTAAGTGTTGATGCTTTTCTAAGGGAGGACCCCAGACTCCAGTTAAAACACTTTCGTAGTACCTTTGTGAAATATAGCATTCATATCAAGTTTGACATGCTGTCTATAGCTTTTTTACACAGACATTGTTCTGGTGGCCTGTTTTTCCATTCAATATAGTTCATGAAAATTCAGTTACATTTTTTGTAAGGAAAACGAGAATTCATACAGGTGTACTAGTAATATAAAGTTTACTAACAATAATAATGTGGTGACATTGTTTCAGTCAGTAAAGATTCACTTTGGAATCTAAAAAGACGGGAACACGCTGGGAATAAAGCATAAGGTTAGCAAGTTGAATAGGCTATGGTAACTTGTAAAAAAAAGCGTAAAGGAAATGTAGCCTAATATTCAAACAAATTTGTTTTGTCATTCAAAGTAGGCCTAAAACATGGTTAGTTTCATTTACATTGTGTCGTCAATTAATTATTTCCCTTTTTTTGGAGCGTGGGGGAGGGGGGGACAATTTGAGTGGAGTGCGATGCAAACTGCGTTGAGCTCTGAGTGGTAAGCTCAGATAATGCGGAGCGATAATGAGCGGACCAGCCTGATGTGGCTTTGAGCGGGGGGAGCCGAGGGGTGAACAGCTCCGTGAGCGAGGATCTGAGATTCTCAAGGCTCCACTCCGCTCTGAAACCTACTAATTATGACTGCAATTACAAAGTTGGCGGTGATCATAAAATAGCGATGCGGCTGTATGTGGTAATATCATGTTCTACTAGGCCTGTAGCGTACTTGCACAAATATCTTGTAGTTATTAGCCCATAGGCCTATTAGATCAATTATAATTGCCCACCTAGTTTCATGTACGCCCACCCACCAGCAAATTTCTGGCTACGATACTGGCTTGAGGGATGCACCAGAAGCACATTGAATCCTCTTTCGCTGAGTGCTTTGTGTAGAAACACAGTAGGCATAATCGGCGAACTAGCGGTTACATGCGCAACAATATGGCCAAGAGGAAGTAAATAAATAAACAAAAGAGGCACCAGGACAGAGAGCCCTGGGGAACACCAGTAATGACAGGAGATGGATGTGATTTCAAAGATCTACGTTGGATGAACTGAATGCGACCAGAGAGATAGGATTTAAACCAGTACATGGGTGTATCGATTATACCAATAGAGACTAGTCTGTCAAGAAGGATGTTATGATAAATTACACACTCAGATCAAGAAGGATGAGAATAGTTAATCCAGTGTCTGCTGCCATAAAGAGATTAAGGGCGCAAACCAGATTGAACTTTTTCATATAGGTTATTGTCGGACAAGTTTGCATGTACCTGAGATGCAACTACTTTTTCAAGAATTTGAACGCTTTGTGCAAGTGGTTCATAGCTTAGAGTGGGCGGCTGCAGGTTAATTTTGATTGGCATAGTCTTCAGCAATTCATATTTGGCACACATTGAGTTGCGTGCCCATCCTGGTTACACCACAAATCCACACCAACAATGTCAGAATATGAGGAAAATGATTTTATGCCATCGATTCGCACACTAACGTTTTTGCACATGTGCTGAGGGGTGACTTGTATTTACGAGAGTGAATTACACTCTGCATCTGTAGTGGGAGCACAGTAGCAGAGTGTGCAGAGTAATATAAATGATTGCATAATGGGGCTTTAAACTAATAAGAAATATTTCAACAAACAGGCAAATCAGGTTGTCTTAATTTCAAAGCAAAACAGTACATGATTTTAATGGATTTTTATGAATAATTTATTTGACTTTTTATCCATGCTATTTGCTACTTCTATATGGGTCTCAGTTTGTGTGTGATGTGTAATCATCCTATGCCTCTTTTTGTATTACAAAAGTAAGACCATCTGATAAGAAACTCATATGAACAATTTCAGGTTCATTACTATGAAGATGGTAACGTCCAGCTGGTGAGCCACAAAGAACTCCAAGAGTCTATGACTATTTCTGTGAGTAAACTCTAAAAGTAATGTATCTTTAATTACTTACATTGCCATTGATTAATTTGATTAATTGATTAATCAAAACGTGTGTGCACCAGTTAGGCCTGTCACAATAATTACTATATAGGTTTATCATGCAATATATGGACATGACCTCAATTTTTCAGACGTCAATCTTATCCCCTATTTACCTGCATGTTACTGTTTACATGATTCTGACAATATTGTTTATCGCAGTTATTTCTAAGACCATATCGCCCAACAAAAATTGTTATCGTAACAGGTCTACCACCAGTGCTATAAATGCAAGCACCGTGATCCACTAATATTCCATGATTTACAAATATGATTTGCTAACCACAAACTAGGGATGCAAATTTGATCAGATCGATTTGCATAACGGTCAGATCGTGTTGTATTAAGAGTCAAATGATTTATAAAAATGTTGTCATCACAGTGGGTATTTACTATTTAGTCACAATAAAGCTCTTAAAAACCAAATGTTCTCTATTGCTTTATAGGGCTCTAAATGTGTGAATGTTGACTGCAGAGCTTGTTGAAGTCTGGCAAAAGTTAACACGTAGCCTACACTTTGATAAGCCCCTCCTTATAATGGACACTGTCCAATCCTACGTTGGCAACTGCAGACCTGTCAGTCTTCTCAAACCAACACTTAGATAGCGAGGAAGATAGCGTCCTCAAAGTTTAGAGAGGGAATAATAAATACTTATGTTCAAAAGTTGCATTTTGGCTAAGATTGTGTATTTGGAAAAACTAAGGGAACAAAAGTTACAAATAACTACAAGCTAAAAAAATATATAAAAACGAACAGCTGTGGCAGTCTCATACTGTAACTGTACACACAATAATAAAAAATATAATGATCGATAATTGATCATTGACTATAATTTGCATGATCGATCAGTGTATTTTCCTGGAATGTGCATCTTTACCACAAACACAAAATGGCTTACTCGTGACATGTAAGCTGGAATGTACAGTATATAAAAGTGCTACGATAGATAGATGTCTATAAGTATAAATTATTTTTAATTTATAAACATACTTTGTATGCATTTCTCATGAAATGTCAGTTGTAAATCTGCAATTCTACGTGTATTGTTGAATGTGCATTTGTGAATCGACTGATACACATGTTCATTCCTTTTAATTGCGGAATATTGAAATTAACTGTTATGCACTGTTCTGCAATCCACATGGACATCTTTTGGTCCAGCCATAACACTTTATTTTAAGGAGCTTTCTTATAACATTGCTTAGGATGCTTACAAACATAAATATATACAGTATATGTTAATAATGTATGTAGCATATAGCATAACAAATACATTTAATTATAAGATTTTACATACACTTACAAGAAACGTAAAACTAAATAATAAAAGCCATGTTTCTTGTAATTGTTCTTAACAGCATTACAAACACATTTATTCAGTTTAGTTATTGTTGGTTGTTGTTGCTTTATTAAGATTAATACATAATTTATTATCCAGTTATCTATGAATTGATGAAGTGTAAACACTGCTTATTAATTAACAAATCATTTATTATGCATGTAATATTTAACTACTCTTAATTTTTTTGTAACATTTTTGTACCCTAATTGTTTCCAATGGTTTTCAATCGCTTGCAAAGTGTAACCTCATTACTACATTTGCAAGGCATGAGTATTACATTAGAGCGCTCTTTAACTCTTAGAATTAATACAAATATAACATTTAAACAGCTAAAGTTTGCTGTAATAATTTAACTTTTTTTTTTTTTTTTTTTTTTTGTTAACCAATCTTCTTTACGTGCAATTTAGTCTCAGCCTATTCCGTCCATTAGCACTACGTCACATAAGTAATGCTCTGCTGAACGTCTGATACATATTCCCTTGTAAACTCGACTGACTGAAGAGAGGAAGTCTATATTCATTTGCTGTAAGCATTCAGTGCGTTTACATGGAAATGAGTATCCCGGTTATGATTGGGTATCTAGTTTTTGTATTTGCGCATGTACACACTATATCCCGATTTCAGAAACCGGGATAAGCTTTTATCCCGGTTTTGAGAAACCCGGTTTTGCCAGGAGTACTCCGAAACCGTTACTGTTCCATGTATACACCCTACTGTTCCATGTATACACCTTATCCCGGGTTTCTAGCGGCTGCCAACTACCTGCGCAGGCGCCGCTTCAGCCAGCAGATGTAACCATAGGGACGTATAAGAAACAAACAACGGCGGCAACGAAAGCGTCTCATTGCTGGAGCCATAACAAAACAGAGTTTTGTTTGTCGATCATAAAATCATGTATTATGTTTAACAGCTTTTCGCCTGACATATACTGGAGAACACGTACACTCTCGTCTCCAACCTCATCATTATCAGTATCAATTTACATTGAAGAATATATGGCTAACACAGCTACAGAAATTACTGAAAATAGCGGGCGCCTGCATCTCCAATAACATTTCCCCCCACAGATTAGTAGCAATGTATTTTTCCAGACTGAGGAAACACTCAATGAAGTAGCAGTGAGTTAAGAGTTGGGCTATTTGCAGTTAAACGGAGGAAAGGGCATTAGATCACTTTCCAAAGCGGCATTGCTAATGTTGTGAAATTCATGCATAATAATCGTGAAACCATGATTATTCCTCAGACTATAATTGTACAATCTAAATTTCTAATCGTTGCATCCCTAGAACCAGGATACTCACGTCCATGTAAACACACTGATGTCACTAAAGAAGTCTGTATCTGTAATTCCAGTGCACTTGACTAATGTGAGGAATGTGTGACCACACAATGTGTGAAAATTCCCATCACTACAATTTATCCTCTCAAACTTCATATCCAACTTTCTTTCAGAACGAAGCTTCAGCTGCAAAGGAGTTTATTAAAATCATGAAGGCTGCAGAGAATGATTACCAGGTGTGTTTCAATGTTTTGCTGAATGGAAAATGCAGGATTTCAGATAAGGCCATGTTTAAAATAGGAATTGTAACTTAGCATTCTTTTAGTTTGTAAACTAAATAATATGATTGGAAGAAAGCAGATCAGATTAGTTCTCATGATCAAGTCACTTTGCTCATTCATCTCCCAACTAATTTTTCTAATGTCTTAATCCTCCCCCTCTACATACCATTCCCTTTCTCTTGCTCCAGACTGCAATCAATGAGAATTACCAGACAATGTCTGACACTACCTTCAAAGCCTTACGTCGCCAATTGCCCGTCACACGCACCAAGATTGACTGGAACAAGATACTGAGCTACAAGATTGGCAAGGAGATGCAGAATGCTTAAAAAAATACCTTTCCCTTTCCCCTTTAATAAATAAAAGCATTGCATGATTTGGATAATTGTATTTGTACAAAATCCAAATTTTTGACGTGGATGACAAAGGGTTTGGTCTTACAAGCAAGATGGACACATTACTAAGTTTTTTTCAAATGTATTCTTTTTATACAGACACTGTAGGATACTCTATCTTTAATATAAAATGCTAATTTTATTTGGGGAAAATATATAACGTGAGGAAAATTAGGGCGTAGGAGGGGTAGGGGTGGACAATTTAAGAAAAACTAAAACATAACTTCTTGAACAAAATCACATGGTGCAATACTTTGTTGGTAAGACCACACCTGTTATTTGACCCACTGGACAGCATCTGTGATGTTAAATTAAATCACTTGGTCCACATTTACAAAACTCCGTGGATATTGAATCAAACTAAACTATTAACAGCTAAGTTGCTGTTATATGCTGCTCATATGGTCTGGAAACAAGTTTAACACCTGAAAATGTTGTGATTTACTGGTTTTGTCATCTTGACATCTAATGCTTGCAACTCCTGCATAAATTGTCTATTGACCACATATCTGCTGTTTCTATTAAGGCAGGGTGTTTTACAACACAATATTGATTAACAAGGAATGAATAGCTAATGAGCATAATGCAAATGTATTACTGTAAAGTGATCACACTCCTGCCCCCCATGCTTATTTTTATTAAAATAAGGCTTTACTATTATATAACAAGGCACATTGTAATATTCTTGTATGACACTTCTGTGTCAGTTTGGTGATTAGAATGTAATTCAAATGTTTCATTAAATGGCAAATTTTATATATCAATCAATCATACTTTCTACTGTTTGTTTTTGCTCGACTAGAAAACACAAGACATTGCATGTGATAACTAAGGCAACATTCGCAATGCACTCCGATTTTTTGTTTTTGTTTTGCTGTTTACATTACCTGTTAAATATGGCACGTATCAGATTCTTGTGTGAACTGATCACGGTTCCGAAGTGACCCACGTGCAAACGAACAAGACGTCACATGCAGCGAGAGACTGAAAGTCAGCCTTACGGTCATTTTGCAAGTTGACGTGAGGTGGAAGCCAGCGCATTTATACAGAAGAAAGCCAAATAGCCGACTGTTGTAGGCTACTAAAGCCTGTTAAACAGTCATGGAATATTTGCTCTGCCAGACATGCAAATTGCCCGCAGACTGCCAGTAGATTTAATATGCCGGTATCGGTAGCGCATTCTTTCTGCGTTGATCGTGGGCATTGATACATTCAGCAAGTCAGATGTAGGGCTAATGATCAATGTGTGGGGCAAGGATGTGGTGTTATAAACCACGCAAAAGGGTTTCTTTTAATTTAATTGTGTATTTCTGCTTCTACAATTTAGGCTACTGAGTTTACATTGCACTGGCTGCTCCGCGAAGCAGCATACTGTGATGCGTGTGCAGTATCCAAACTCATTATTTAACATGGGGGAGGATGATGATCCTCTCCTTGTAGTAGGCCTATTATGTGCAATATTTAACACCTCGCTTTGTCCATCCAGTGACTACTTAATTAAGTATGCGAATAGGACTACAACTTCTCTTACTCAAGAGGACAAATGTAACAAATGTCACTATGGAACCGTGATCAGTTCACACTAGAATATTATACGTGCCACATTTAACAGGTAATGTGAACAGCAAAATGTCATAACAATTGTGCATTTTTTGATAAAAGCATATAATTTGGTACACTTGTAGAGAACGGCATTCCAACACAATTTGTATATTGAGCCATCGCAAATTTTTTATATATCACCCATGGCAACTGTTTT
The DNA here is from genome assembly GCA_026546735.1 of Forbesichthys agassizii. Classification (NCBI taxonomy): domain Eukaryota; kingdom Metazoa; phylum Chordata; class Actinopteri; order Percopsiformes; family Amblyopsidae; genus Forbesichthys; species Forbesichthys agassizii. The sequence goes on along the minus strand of JAODLL010004462.1, from coordinate 2,876 downwards.
TCAAAATGGCAGCCAGTTTTAGATTACATTTCTTATCAGCGATAGAGAAAATATGATATTGCGAGCAGAATTAGTTTAATTTATCTTCTATACGCAGTTTTTGGAAATGGACATTTAGATAATACATATAATTCATTAAAAATTCAAAATGGCTGCCATTTTTCAAGATGGCCGCCATGATGTAGGGTAATTGTAATGTTCCATAGACTAGTCTGACATGTATGATCTTGGTGTCAAATCATACATTTTGTATTATGCCGAATTCAATATATTCAAAAAGTTATCATAGCTGCCCAAACCTAGGGTCTATCGCAAAAGTCCTCCTTCACAGCAACCGTAGTACATTCAGTCTGTAGATTGAATGATTACTGCAGTCATTTAATGTTTTATGAGATCCCTAGAGACATCTAAATAATGTAAGTATTAGTATAAAATGATATAGGTTACTTAGTGGATCAAGGTAAATTCAGGGGACATTTGGGGCCTTCTTTACATCATCACATAAAAAAGTGTGTATCTCCACTTCTTAACATTCTTTAATAAATTAATTTTGTTTTTATCCCTTTGGCCTATTGCCATTGGAATACCAGGCTATGGAGCAATGGAGCGCCTTTGCCAATTACATTTAGTAGATATTAGGTTTAGGTACTAACTCAAGTTATGTCAGTACTATACATACTGATTCACAAGCAATCAACTAGTGCCACATTTCTGTATCCCTGAGAATACCTGGGTAAAAGTAGAGAATAACACTACAAGTGTCCACCCTGCAGCTTGTTTAGTTTTCAACACAGTCAAGGCAATGGTTTATTATTTAATTTGTTATAATCATATAAAACAAGTAGTATTTTTTGAAAATGTCTATTACACCAATATTGTTCTGGAAAATTTGTTTAAAATAAGTTGTTTCCCATCAATTCCTGAACCTGAGGGTTCACTCTGAAGCACTGATACCATACTAGGTTGGTAGAAAGCTGCCAGGTTGTCACATCCATGGATTGCTCCCGACTGGGAATGCACAGCCTCTGCATTAAAGTTGTTTTTTAGTTTGTCCCCACACCTCATTTTGAGAAGTAAATACTTTTGAATTTACTTTTTGTCCTAGTCTCTTCTCTTGCTTGAGTTCATGTATCCACACCCTGGTAACAGCAAGATTCGGACTAAATAATGGATCCATCAGAGAAAGAACTGATGAGGTTAGCTCATCTACTCACATTCAGAGAGCAGCAGAGGAGAGAATACAACTTTTTACCAAACATCAAGCGTCCTCTAGACTTGAAGATCAAGTGGCCGCCTCCATCCAACGGCTACACAGAGACCAAAGCAGCCAGAGACAGCTAGCCGTGGCTTACCTCACAACATTAGTTCTACCTCTGAATCTTAAGGACCCTAAACCAGCCTTCCAGCTAAAAACAAGTACAAAGGGAATTCAGGCTGGTTTTGTTTGTAGTGTGTTAACTGCTAGAAATAATGCCTAACTCTAGCAGTTGAGTTTCTGGAGCACTGCAGACTTGTTGACATAATTTCAGCATAGTCTGGCCAGATATTAGGAGGATGATATTAAATTATGAACTGGCTTCGTGAAGGATGAATACAATGTGGATTAACTCATTAAACTTGTGATTCGAGTGGACAGTAGAATGCAAGAGCATCAATGCCTACTTAGTACAGGCACAGGAGTGGAACAAGTGGAATACTGAATTAAATACACCCACAGGACACTAAGTACCTGGTATTGCTTTTTTGGTTTGACTAAGGCCCAGCGTCTTTCAGGCACAAATCATTGATGTAGTTTAAGAGATGTTGAACCTTTTACTGTTTCCATCCATCCATCCTCATCCACTTATCCAGAGTCGGGTCGTGGGGGCAGCAGCTCTAGCAGGGGACCTCAAACCTCCCTTTCCCGATATAATCTCTCCACCTAGTTCTGGGTCTTCCCCGAGGCGCCCAATCTCTCGCTCCATAGTCCCCTCACTCGCAAACAAGACCCCAAGGTACTTAAACTTCTTCACTTGGGGTAAGGACTCCTTCCCCACCTGGAGTAGACACTCCATCAGTTTCCGGCTGAGAACTATGGCCTCAGATTTAGCGGTGCTAATCCGTATGGGGACCCCCTCACCTCATACTCCCGCAGCACCTGTCACAGTATCTGCCGCGGGACCCGGTCATATGCCTTCTCTAGATCCACAAAGCACAGGTAGACCGGAAGGGCATATTCCCAGGCCCCCTACAGGATCCAACACCCAGGGTTTTGCCACTGTGGAGTTGTTTGACTACCTCAGTGACCTCCCCCAGGGAAATTGATGATGATCCCCCATCAGCCTCCAGTTCTGTCTCTTTCACAGAGTGTGTCAGTCAGATTCAGGAGTTCCTCAAAGTGTGCCTTCCACCGCCCAATTACCTCCTCAGTTGAGGTCAACAGTGTCCCATCCTTGCTGTACACAGTGTGGATGGTTCCCTGCTTCCCCCTCCTAAGATATCGGACAACCGTTCCAGAAACACTTTGGTGCCGACCGAAAGGCTTTCTCCATGGCTTCTCTGAAGCTCTCCCACACCCGCTTTTTTTGTTTTGCTTCTGCTACGGCAGATGTTGCAGCCCTTCGGGCCCGTCGGTACCTTGCAACTGCCTCCAGAGTCTTCCCGAAAGGCCTCCTTCTTCAGTCGGACGGCTTTCCTGACCACTGGTGTCCACAACGGTGTTCGAGGGTTACCGCCCCTTGAGGCACCTAAGACCTTGAGACCACAGCTATTCACCGCAGCTTCAGCAATGGAAGCTTTGAACATTTCCACTCAGGTTCTATGTCCCCAACCTCCACAGGGATACAAGAGAAGATGATCTCACGGACAGGGGCATCCTCCAGACGTTCCCAGTTCAC
>JAODLL010004461.1:0-11109 GCA_026546735.1 Forbesichthys agassizii | reverse complement strand
GTGCAGAGGTGTTAGTAAACAGGTGAAAGTGATCTAGAGTGATTGTGGAATGTTGATGACGTGGAAGGCGGGTCCGGGGAGAGAGAGTCACTAGAGTGGTGAACAGTTGCTGTCTGTGGTGGCGCGCGCTCCCGTGGTCGCGCACGGGGCGCAGACCTTACAGTAATGCAGTCTGATGTGAAAGCACCCCCCTACTTCAGAGGAGATGGATCAGACAAATACACTGTTCATGAGTGGGAAGAATTAATGTATGTGTATTTAAGAAAACGAGGTGTTCTAGTGGAAGAACAGTTCCAAGAACCGATGTCAAGGCTTATGGGGCGAGCTGAAGATGTTGTGAAAATGACACTACATAGTAAGCTGTCTCTTAAGCCACATGAGAACCCCAAAGTCATCAAAGATATATTGAAACAGCATTTAATTGAGACAACTTATTCATCCATGCCCCTCGCTGACTTTTATGGCACTATACCAGTTGCCAGACAGTCCCCGTTCAGGCAAATGAAGGGTCGGAACTCCAGACAACTCAAATGTGCCACCTACTCAATTTACTAGCACACCTGTTACAGGCAGTAATTGTATGCAAACCCTGGTTAGTTTGCTGGATCGCGTTTTGGCACAAAACAACCAAATCACTAGAACACGATGACCAACACATCCTAAGAACTGCAACTGAGAAACAACATACCCTTGTGTGTGGAGAAGATCTGGAACAGCTGTATGTGGAAGCATGCACGAAAGAGCCTGCAGGTGTTTGTGTGGTTATGCAGAATACACAAAATATACAGCCGTTATGTGAACTATTTCACACTAATGTTAATGTAAATAAGGAGTTTGATATAAGAGGGATATTAGATTCTGGTTCTATGGCCTGCGCTTTCAGTGAAACCGCAGAAAAGAAGATATTTTAAGAGAAAGTTTTGACAAGAGATGTCTTTCACAGAACCAATCGTTCTAGTTGGATGTGGGGGACAGAAAGCAAAACCCAAGTGTATGTACAGATCTGCTGATTCTTTTTGTCCAAGGTGCTTTGGCAGATTTTCCGAGGCCATGTGGCACTGCGAGGTGCGCTGCGTGAGCAAGACATTTCAAGTGTAGTAATTATTATTGAACGCTAGTTGCTCCCGTGTATTAGTTTCCATTCACTGTAAATTAGTGCTCACTGAACCCTGGCGTACTTTCTGTCAGATGCAAATCTACTGTCGTTCTCAAAGTTTTTATATTCTGTGCAATTTATAAATGTACTGTTTAATCTGAATCCCATTTGGCTGCATTACTATTTTGGGTTTCTAAATTATTACTAATGTAATGTAAAAGGAAGTTATTATTATTATATGCTTATGGAATAAATCATCAAATTGGCACCCTATATGTCAAGAATGTGATTAAATGTGTTATTTAAATAACAAGTATGTAATGTAATAATGGAAAAAACCAAATGACGACGGCGAAGTGAAATCTGTCTTATTCGGGTCTTGAACCCTCCTCCCCCGCGCAAAAGTATAACATAACATAGAAAAGCAACGCTCTGAAATATGCCCCTTCCAAGAATGATTAATGTACAATCCTATGCGCAGGGAAATTGTCAAGAGTATAGGGACAATTTTTTTTTTTATCACTACATCAATACGTCGTTGCAGGATGGGTAAACAACAGCATCTGGAGACCGAATGAACCAGTCATCACAAGGGCTCAGTGCTTCTCCATTGCATCTAAATGTACTTTATAATTTAAGGACATGATTACTAAAATTGAGGGACATCTCGAAGCAGTTATGAATTAGAGTCAAAAAAGAGTTATTAAGTTATTTTATATAAGAATATCTTAATCTAACGTTAGCTAACATTAGCATAATCTGTACAGCGTGTGTTTGCATCATTGCAAGACACTATTAACGTTAATAAATATATGGGAACTGATAACCATGTGTATAACCTTTGTTAGCCTTTTCCTGACAAAGAAAGGTTAAAGATAAAAAATAATAATTAGGTAAATTGAGGCCTTACAGTACTGTTGTCTTTACTGCACAGTCTACTGTAGAGATCTTGTCTGCCAACCCAACCATTTAAATTACGCCAATCTAACGTCTTTATATTTAATACAATTGTAGTCCTGAGTTTCTCTGAAGACAAGTGTTAAAGTCAACAGCAAAATATAACCCGGGTAAGCTGTATCAAAATGTTGTTTCATGGATAATTTTCCTGATTGTCTCTGATGGTAGAGATGGGAGTTGCATACTGTAGCTGACAAGACTAACCTACAGTGACGTCACATGATATCAATAGGCTATTTCAGTTATAGTATCAAAACAGAAGAAAGAGGAAAAAGCATAACTCCCTTTACCTCAGATACAGAATGTCTGTTATTATGTCTTAATCTAGCAGTGCTTTTGTTGCCGTTATTAAAAAGGTTGCTCATCCCTAGTGTTTTGAACCTGCGTTATCACGATCCCACACGTATCCAAATGAGTCACTGACACTGCTTTGAATAATTTCGGCCATATAGGCTACATATTTAAAGTATGAGTAGCATAAATGTTTAGGCTACAAAAAGCATTTTGCACTGAATGCAATGTATTGCTAATAGTTAAAACTCCTTCTAGAACTAAAAAAATAAGAGTTTATTATGCCAAGAGCAAATTTGAACCTGCAACGTTCATGTTGAGAGACAAAGACACATACCACTGTACTATCCGTCTTGACTTATGCTTAAATCTCATTCATTATAGTTTTTTATTATTATGATTATATTATTTTTATAGTTTTATTTTACTGTTATTGTTTTTGATGTAAGTCTATATGAATAGGCCTACTCATATTTGTATTATTGTTATGGTTGTTGTTATACCCTATTGTATTTTAGCACGTTGTATGAATAACCTAGATCATTTATCATTTCATATAATCACAACTGCTCTAGGCTATTGAATTCAGGCGTAACATGACAAAGATTGTGTGTTTTTACAAGTTTCCGTTGTGAAAGTCAGACGGAACACATCTGTAAACATTGTAGTTTGAACTATTCGAACTACGGTGGTTGAAACCAACATAGTTCAAACCATTGTCGTACTAACATAGTTTGGCACTTTTGGGAAACAGTCGTACTTCGTAATTCATTAATTCAACGATGGATAGTACGATGTAAATTCAATGCTAGCCTCAACCACACACCTTTGTTAATCGTTGCAGTGATTTGTGAAGGACAACTGTGGGCACTGTGGGAATTATAACACACTTCAAGAGCATACCTTTGCTGTAACACACAGAATATGTGTGTGTGTGGTCCTGCAACAAACAAATAAACAGAATTAAATAGGCTACAATTCCCAACCCTATGTCACACAACCATACAATGTAGTCTGCATTAAGCATACAACTATATACTACATTCATGTTAACACAGATATTACAGTGTAATACCATGCAGACATGGTATCATCAACATTACCTATATATTAACTACAAATGTTGTGAGGTTAAGCATATTTATATACACACCACGATAGATGTGCTATTCTAGCACACACCATTTAGAATACACACTAACCAGTCGGTATAAAACAGTTAAGTGTCTTATATCGAAGGCATGGGACTAGCAAAAAGGTGGATAAGCACTTAGCTCAGTACCGGTACACAAGTGATTTCGCATTGTACAGCAACCCACGCAAAGCACTAATTAACTCACATAATTATCTCTTCCCGATCGCCCATAAACACAACCTCTTAATATATTGTATACACTGTTATGGGAAATTTCAATAAAAGGATATACTTAGACAGAGAATCTTTAGTCTTTGTTTAATTAATAATTTCTATAGAAATGGAGCATTCCCACAAACGCAGTTCTTATCCATCTTGTGAGAATGTTCAACCTTCTGTTGTCTGCATCTTCCTTATATACTAAGCACAGTAAGCATGTTTACAATGATAATCACAGAGGGTATAGTAATCAATCAACCAAGACAAGAGGACGTAGCTACAGTTAAGACACACACCAGAAGGGGTTACAGGTTAACCCAGGAGAGAAGCTTAGAAACACATTCTGTGGTCAGAGCAGGATATGGCATAGTCATTAACGTAAACCATCCTATACATGAAACCTCTTTATTAGTTGGCCTTCTAGAATCTTCCTGTGTATCCTGTAAAGGGTTGACTGATCTCAAACTTACAGAAAACAAGTCTTAAGTGAAAAGGTCATATAAAGAGTCTGGGAAAGCACACGAAAGGCAACTCCCAGATCATAAACAAGACCTATAGAAGCAAAAGTAAGATACAAGATTTAAGTAAAAATATGCCATTACATACATGATCATATCGAACATATAAGATCAACATAAAACAAAAAATATTTTTACAAGCACATCAGATGTGGTACCCTTAAAATAAGTTTCAAACCCATCATCATTAACTAATGAGAGAAACCCAAAACTGTGTGTGCAAGTGCAAAATCTAAGCATGGTCACATAACAATGATAAGGAATGGAATATAGAAAATAACAAACTTAGAATATAAAAACAGCAATACATGAGTATAAAAACAATCAACTGAAACAAAAAGAAAAAACAACACCCTACACAACAGAATTACCATCAGAATCATCACATTCTGAAGAACTGTCAATAAGAGGATCAGTGACTGATGGAAAACCATCAAAAGGATTCTAAATTTTCACAGAACACAAGAAACTGTGTGTTAACTGACATAACTATAGCCCTAATTATTAGACTGCGAATACATGGAATAATACAACAGCCAAGTAAGAAGATAACACAAGTAACTGTAAGAATACTGGTTAAAATACTCATAGCAAAATCCTTCCATATACCAAAAACATCACCAAAGATATTAAATAGCCAGCTAAAGCCATTAGTATCAATACCCGAGTTTTCAACCCATTCATTTCTAAGTGATTTAAGACCATTTATTGCCTTAGTTACTGAACCACCCGGGCCTGTGTTGTTTACTATGTACGCACAACAGGAATCAAGGAAGATAACACACACATCCCCCCCGTTTTCAGCCAAAAGCATATCCAAGGCCAGCCTATTTTGCCAAGCCTTAAGACTAGTAGCATCCAACTGCTCAGGCAAGCATTTGATAGCATCGAGGGTGAAATTAATGAACCTCAGCTGGTTATAGTAAATGTTGTTAATCCAATCAACATTCGTATTTGCAGTTACCAAACCAAAAACAGACTTGAATCCTGCAGCAATCTGATTCATACTCAGCAGGGATCCCACGTGGTATCTCTATTGAATCAATATACACCTTATCATCAAATGACTCACGAAGAGCATCTCTCCTTATACGTGTGAATTGTGACTTATCAGTATTTGAAAAAGGAATTCCAATCGCAACAGGTAAAATGAGCAGAATAGGGGTGCATGCACCTGTCCAATTAATAGGCAATATTTGACGCATTCGTCTCAGTTCCACATGCCCACCAAATATCTGCTCTCGGCACATAGTCATAGTCTGCAGAGAGGAAACATTAGGCTGGAAAACAGTGGCGTTAGGCTATCAGTGACATAATTGATAACATTATTATGTAACGTCTAAGTAATACCACAAAAAGGAAAAAATCCTAAATCTATTTGGCTACTACTCTCAACTTTTGGAAAAAAATGTAACATTCATAATGGCTCTTTCCATAGATGTACCTAGGTGGTCGTACCCTAATAGAATTAGTCAAATTAAATGGAAAATGTAAAGTCAGCAAAGTTGATATAGCCTTAGCCCACACATAACAATCATCCTTGCTGTGTTGAGTAGCTGTATATTTAACCCATTTCAACCATGAATTTTGTTCATAAAAGCCCTCATCACGTGTGATAGAATCAACAGCGTCAGAAAACCGTAAAACAGCAACCGCATCTTGCAAAAAAGAAAAGTGGTGGTATGATTACTGTCTGCGCTACTACATTCTCAAACCAAATACATACATCCTTTCCAACACAGTCAATACAAACCCAATATGCCCCTGCATCTGCATAGGAAGCTGCCCTAATGGTCACAGTTATAGACCATGCAGGAACACCACCTAGACCAGGATGTCTAATCAAAGACCATCTAGATGACTGCTCTGTTGGATTGTATGCCACTAAATCAGAATGCCGTTATGTTGTTGTTCACTACACGGGTTTAGGTCAAACCTTCGAGTATAAACTTAAGTCAGCTGTACTGTACCATGATGAGATGCCATAGAACGTACAACCGGGAACAAAAGAAAAATGCAGACGCTTAATACTGAAACAGAGTTACGAAGACAAAAGGATAACGTCATAATTCCATATTTCTTATACTTTTCTGTAGAGCAATACAAATACATAAACATAGTCATTAACATTCCTACCATTACACCATGACGTACAGCAGCCATGAAAACATGACGGCGGGCTTCAAACCCTATAGTTGAATCAGCCGCAGCATTCGCTATAGGAAGAGCAGAAATGTCAGGAGCAAACATACTAAAGTTCAGTTCAACTGTACGTATGCTTCCAGAGTTCGTATGGCTAATATGCTTTTGTGCTGAAATCCATCACAAAAGACACGGTAACAGTCACCAAGGAAGTTCTTGTCACCAGTCTTCTAGTTCCCAGTCCACGGAAGGACTGTCAAGGAACAGAGTTCATGTTCATGTAATTGATCACGTCATACATGATGGCCACACAAGGTGACTCGTGTAAGTGTTTTCTTGGCACAAAAATGTACTATACTACTGTGTAATTCTCCTGTTGCAGTACTAGGAACCCCAGACTTAGGTCCCAATACTGTGATGAGTCAACGCCGCCCTGTTGAACTATGTGTATACTGAAACAGGTGTCACATTAGCAATCACTTGCGCAACTGGATCCGGAGGCTCTGGCACCTTCTTGCAGTGGCTCGCATGAACCCACGTGGCTCGTTCAGCAATCTTGACAGCGGTGTACGTCGTAAGCAACACCTGGAATGGTCCGTTCCACTTCCTCGATCTCCAGTGTTTACGACAGAGCTCTTTCACCATAACCCAATCACCCGGCTGGAGTGCATGCAGATGCTGCTTGGCTGGGGTTGGCAAAGTGTCCTTCAGTCTCCCTCCTTGGCTCCAGTCATCTGGCTGAAGCTCATACTGGCACACTTTTGCTGGCAATGGCATCCAGGGCACCCTTTACCTGTCAGGAAATGTAAGAAAGTACAGTATAAATGTAAAATAGTGTAACATTTAATTCTCACAAGAAAAAAATTGAATGTTTCAAAGATAATTGTAATTTAAGAATAATTGAATTCAAGGATACTCCCTCATGACGCAATCCCATGCATCATAATCAGGATAGAACATCAGCCATACACCACCCACGAAAGACCAACTGGAAGAAGACCACATGGAATGTCCCATCAAACGTGTCAAACCATAATTATTTCACCGTCCCTGCAAAACAAACAAAAAAAAACACACACACAAAAAACCACACACATACTTCTCGTCCACCATCAAGGCAATTGGTCTGGTCAGCCTGGAAACCCTAAAATAGAAAAACTAAAATGCTTGCGCATAGACAACATTCAACACAAATTCAGTTGTCCATCAAAGGGCATCTAGAAAGGAAAACAAGGATCTGCCATGTTAGTGTACTCAAGTGAATCTTCAAAACAAAAACCTATATTCAGATACATAGATCAGGTGTGTCGACAATATAAGCATATGCATAAAAATTACGTCAATTGGTTGCTTAATTTTAGTGAAACATTTAGTCTGGGTGAGTTTTAACCCTCAACTGTGATCACATAACCCACAATTGTCACTTTATCTTTTGGATATATATTTTCATCAAAAATAACCACAGGCCAGCCTTATGTCCTCCTATCAAATGTTTAAGCAGGGAGATGGTGTCAGTTCTATACTTTACGCAAGCACCATAAATTTCAACATATCAGAGTAAAACAGAGCCCCAATGTAAACTCTAAACTAACTAGACTAGCTTTCAGGGCCTCATTATAATTATATATCTATCTCAATATCCCAGACAGGGTCTGGTGAAACTGTAGGGCTCACCATCAAAAATTGAAGGAGAGTAAAAACTTTGAATAAAAACACTTAAAAAAATGATCCACACGGTCAACAAAAGAAAAATGCAGCATCAAATGATGCTGAATGAGTCACAGGGAATCATAAAATACTTGTCCCATACAGGTCAAATATCTGATAATACCTCAGCCTTAAAAGATGCTGACAGTACATCATCAAATTTTTGAATTATTACTGGCACACAGCCCATAACAAAACCAAAATAATGTTTTACTGACTGCTCATAAATTAATAAATAAATGAGACAGATCTGTGAAAATCTAAAAATCTAAAAAAAAAAGTTAAAACAAAAACAAAAACACAACAGCGATTGGCACATCTCAAACAACCTGTATTTCGCTGTCAACAGACAGACGTGACTTAAAGGAAAGTTGAAACACAATGCGAAGAAGTTGAAACATGCAACAAACTTCTTCAGTCGTCTAGCAGTTAGACACATGCAGGCACTGTTAGTAAAACCATTCTAACTAAATCCAGCCATATCACATCAAGGAATTTGCAAGAACTATGTGGGAAACAACTAGAAACAAAAAATAAAAATATCTGACGCTACTTGAAAAACAAAACCCAAAAGGTAATTTTCTTGACCAATATAACATTTCAACATTTAGTGTCACTGCAACTGCAGAAACAATCCAGCCTTCCTCAAGGCTTGTTCAGATACCAGGTCATAGGTCATTTCAAGCTGACAACCTGCTCACCTTCTGGTGTAAACAATAAGAAAACACCTAAGAATTATAACCCAGTAGGTAAGGCATAAGTTGCCAAACCAAAGCATATTTCAATGGACTCTAATGGGTAATAATAGAGCAGCAACCCTTTATTTTCCTTTTTTCCTTTTCTTATTATTGTGATTGGATGGGGGTTTACAAAACCATTGAACATAATAACTATTTGTATAAACAAAAAGCACAAGATTTTCCAACAACTAGAGTTCTAATATTGGCATACATGCATAAGCACCAGTATGACATAAAGAATAAGGCGACTGTCAAATATAATAGACAATAGGACTAATACATCCTAACACCACTATATTTCCCTATCCATGAAAGGGTGTGAAAAAAGCAAGCCAGTTCTTCATTGCAAAATGCATAAGAAAAGTGTGTTTACGTCTTACCTTCATCCTATGGTCGGAAACCGATGAGCCAGCGTTTGAATCTCCATCCACCCTCAAGTACTCGCCAGGCCATCAGCCTCAGTGAAAACAAAACTTCAGATTCTGTGAACCGATGGCAATTCGGATCCAAATGTCCCTCTTTCTTTTCCTCTCATACTCCACGGTCGCATCGGTTGAAGCTGCCGACGCGGCTTCTGTCATTATATAGGTCTCTCGAAGGAAAACGAACGTTGCTTGATTTAATTGCAGGTTAATCCAGTCTTGAGCATCGTTGTTGACAAACTTGCAGTAGGAGCTGAACTCATGCGAAATGCACTTGCATCTTCTTTGTCTTTTGATAACTTTTTTCTTTTTGTATTCTTTGTCGTTGGCAGAACGTTAACTGAGTAGGCACAATAAAAGACGCATTACCGCCTCTCACAGTCAGATGCACATTCAGTCGTCAGACTTTCGTGCTTTAGCATTACGCTACACAGGCAACACAGTAGACTGCCAAACGTATGTAAAGGTCGACTCTGCGAGACCAATCCTCGCAGCACAAGAGGCGTTTACTGTGAAGACAATTTCCAGTAATACTTTTTGGTTTAGTCCATGCATGGTGAAAACTTTTGTGAGACAATGTATCCTTGATTTGCATGTATGGAATGTTGGCTCTAGTAAGGAAGGCACATTTAATTGCGATTTTCCAGCATTGTGATTTGAAACCCATATGGTCAAAGTCACTACAACGCACATCATCTTTATCAAGTTGACAGAAAATAAAGACGATAGGACAAACTTCTGTAGCGGTAGGTCTAATGTCCAAACCCAACCAACTGTCAACAGAATTTAGTAAACGCAACATAGCATCGTCAATGTCCAAAACTGTCCATGAGCAAAAGAAAAGAAACAAAACAAAATAATCCAACGTTCAAGTTCATTGGGCGCTCCACTAACACGGCCCACTAACATGCGAGCCAGCTGACGGCAGACGGCGAAAGCAAGGGTCGGATGGATCATCAAAAACGCAGGCTGCAACTGTATGGATAGAGGAACAGATAAACACGAAAGAAAACAATCTGGCCCCATCTCTAGGCTAAAATATGTATACGCAATGTTCTTCCTATTTATTGCATAATATAAAATACATGTCCCATATCAGGCTTATTTACCCGTAGTGCAAACTCACTCTTAATTTATGTTGCATTTCATTATAATTCCTTATATAATATCATATTGGTAGTATTATTTATTTTATCTAGTGGAATTCCTTAGTTTAAATTTTGCGCATATTTTAATATTTCTCGTAGTCCTAAATACCTTATTGTAAGTGGTCCTCATATACCTTACATTTATTATTATATGTATTTAATCCAATATTGACCACAATTTACCACCACAAAAAATGTAAACAAAAAACACAAAGTCTCTGTCCAAAACATTGCAAACCTTCCCGTCCACATTTCTTTCTAATTTCATCTATGGTCGCATCTCAGACAGGTTTTAAACCAAATCTAGATCGACCTCATCCATTATCTCAGACAATGGTCAGCGCGCTGAATACATATCAATGTAGCCATCGCTACAAGGTCCGGTTCGTCATGCCACAACCAGATAAAAGACCGGGAATCTTGACATCAAAAATATTGCAGTCTCACCTTAAATATTAGCGGGCATAATATTTGTAATTTCACCACTAGATGAAAGGTATCTTGAATGCAAAAGAAGCAGCAATCTCACCTATTAAATGCCATCGGAATCTTAATTACAAATAAAAATGTTATCCCACTACCCGGATGAAAATAAAAGAAACAGGAATATGGACTAATTGCAATGTAAGACACGTTTTCAATAAAAAAAGAAAACGTGTATCTCACCGTATATCCACTTCCCAGGTTTTCCTCAATTTGCACAGGTTTCCCAGCGGTGTTGACTCAAAGCGTAC
>JAODLL010004460.1:0-11110 GCA_026546735.1 Forbesichthys agassizii | reverse complement strand
GCAGGGAGTTAGCATGGCACTTCACAAGGCTCATTAAATCTATACCATGTGTCTCCATGTCTCCATGACACCAGGACGTGATGTCATCACACTGGGATGCCACAGGATGTGATGTCATGCATAAGGAAGGGGTGTTGTTTTAATTACAGTTGATGAAGCCTCACAAGACAACAGCTGTTAGGGCTGATTAGCAGGCCTGGACGTGCACACAGACACACACACACACACACACACACACACACACACACACACACACACACACACACGCACCCACAACAACATGCCAACGTGGGCACTAAACCCATCCTATGACATCTCAATGGAAGCTGGCTGCTAATCAGCTAAGAGAGAGAGAGGGAGAGAGAGAGAGAGAGAGAAAGAGAGAGAGAGAGAGAGAGAGAGAGAAGGAGAGAGAGAGAGGATAAGAAAGAAGAATAACCCCACCTAGGGGATCCTGCGGTTGTCCTTTGACACGCAAAACGCGTCCGCTCCACCACACACACACACACAGCAGCTTCCCAGGAAGTGTACATCTTTAGAGGCGTGTGGCGTCCTCATTATTCTAACCTCAACATCATTAAGGCTACGGCATCAGTTACGACGTAGCTACGGCGTAGGTGGAACATGTTATGTTTCTGCGTCGACAGCACGGCCCTGTGCGTGTTGACTGCACATGCGATTGATGCGAAGTGGCAAAATGCAAAGTACCATGTCTTAAATGTGCCTGAATTAGAACACAAATTAAGTGTAAACGTTTTGAAATGAGCATATAGAAATATTTAGTCAGTTACACCAACATATATCATAGAAAATAATCTGTGCCGACACAAAATAGTATTATAAAAGACTCCGTTACCAAGGAAATGCCACAGGGAAAACCACGTCTTGGCTCCCGATAAAACACTAATAGAGTATATAGTGTTTTCAAATAAGCATATACAAATATTTATTTCTTAGCGAATCTCTTAGTTACAACAGCATTTATCATAGGAAACAATCTGCCGACACAAAATAGTATTTATAAAAGCCTTTCGCTGCCCGTACAACAAGGACATCCAAGGAAAATCCCCCTTTTGACATGTGCATTTGTAGGCTATCTTGGTTAATAATGCAAGACATAAAAAAACGTTTCTTTCGAGCGAATCAAATTATACCAGGGTTGTCAAAGGAGACAGTCTGTGCATGCATGAAGGCTATGGCGTTGTAATAAACACTCCAACTTCCAAACTCTGGCATATGGGCTTGCATCCACAAGACTGACGGGTAGTTACATTAGCCTACACCGTAGTTATGCCGTAGCCTCACACGTCGGTTACGCCCCATCCGTAACTGACGCATAGCTTTAAGCAGAAGCATAAATGGGCCTTTAGGCTGGGTAGGGCTTCTGAGCTCCTTATCCAATAGGTTGCCAACTCGCTGGCCAAGCCCAATGTTGTTTCCAGGTGTGTCCAAACTGCCTCGCCAACGTGCTCATCCCTTCTAACATTTCTGGTGCCATGGTACGTTGCTCTAGCTAAATTAGCATGCTAACATCTCTGGTGTCATGGTATCGTGCTCTGTCTTTGTTAGCATGCTAACATCGCTGGTGCCGCGGTACGTTGCTCTAGCTAAATTAGTATGCTAACATCTCTGGTGTCATGGTATCGTGCTCTGTCTTTGTTAGCATGCTAACATCGCTGGTGCCGCGGTACGTTGCTCTAGCTAAATTAGTATGCTAACATCTCTGGTACCGTAGTACGTGCGGTTCCACATCCTCCTGGTGACGTTAACTCCTCTCGGCCTCTGTAGGGGAACCTCCTCTCCCTCGCTCTCCCTTGATGCCTGCATCTGCGCGGCCAGCGTCTCGGTGAGCGCCTGGGCATAGAGCATGATGCCGTCATGGAATGCCCCCGCAATCAGGTTTACCTAGAGAGAGGAAACAAGATGTAATTACAGTGGCTGACAGCTAGCTAGCACAACAACTATCAATAAATAGCTAGCAGCCAGCTAACGACTAGCTAGCACAATAAATAGCAGCCAGCTAACAACTAGCTAGGACAATAAATAGCAGCCAGCTAACAACTAGCTAGGACAATAAATAGCAGCCAGCTAACGACTAGCTAGCACAATAAATAGCAGCCAGCTAACGACTAGCTAGCACAATAAATAGTTGGCAGTTAGCTAGCCATCATCTAGCACAATACATAGATGTTAATTAAATAAATAAATAAATAAATAAATAAATAAATAAAACAGTGTTTTTCACTGTTTGCGATACATTAGTAAAACTTATTTAATTATTATTCAATAAATCCAAACTCTCCTCTGCAATTGTTCCCTAATTATATAATAATAATAATAATAATAATAATTATTATTATTATTATTATAAATTATAATAACTGGCATAATCTGCTAAATGAAAGTATTTAAAATAGAGAAGACTGAAACTAAATAGTCAATTTAAGCACTTAACTGAGCAGCCGGCAAAAATCTAGCTGTTTGTTTGATTGACAGGTTATACTTGTATATATGTTGCCATAGATACACACACCAGAGAGTCCTGTATGGTGAAGTTGAACATGGCCAGAGCGTCCCTCTTCAGAGTGGAGACAAACTGCTGATACTCTGGGTTCTGAGGCTCCTGGTAGGTCACCATCTTGACACTCTGACGGGCACGCACACACACACACACACACACACACATGCACATGCACGCACGCACACACACACACACACACACACACACATTCACAAACAGTGTTTAAGATGCTGTTTTCAAAAAATGGTGCTCAACTGAGTTAGCACCTTGATACCCATCACATGTGCAGCTCACACCCACATGCTCTGAAGGGGGGGGGACTCACCATGGCAACCCTACCCACAGCACTCTGTCATTATCAGACTGTCACATGACACACGTCACGTGACACATGTCACATGTCACATGACAGCAGGTGTGACAACCAGGAAGAGAATGATGTGACAGTTGAGTTGAATAAGAAGTGGATAACATTTTTCTGACTCAATATGTTTGATATGAAGCACAGTTATTGAGTTACCTATTGAACAGGTGATATAAAGCACCATATAGTGTGTTAGTTTTTTTTCTGGCAGCAGATGAAAGACATAGATGTTGATTTTCCAGACTGTTTGACTCCAGCTTAGCTTGAGTACATGCAGTTCATT
Source organism: Forbesichthys agassizii (assembly GCA_026546735.1). NCBI lineage: Eukaryota > Metazoa > Chordata > Actinopteri > Percopsiformes > Amblyopsidae > Forbesichthys > Forbesichthys agassizii. The sequence goes on along the minus strand of JAODLL010004460.1, from coordinate 7,942 downwards.
ATATTTACGCCAGATATAAGTGACGTTAATCACTCGCTCCACTGGGGGGTGTTGACCGTTGTTTCTTACAGGGCATAAACCTCTGGTTAATATTGAGACTCATCTAGCTCTACCACCATTTAGAAACATGCTTCATCATCTCACTACCCCCCCGTTACTAGTTGTAACTAGTTACTAGTTACTGGAATGTTAGAACTTTTTTCAGTAACTGGTAGGGTAACTTACTTACTCTTTCCAAAACAGTAATAATATTAATTACTAATCCAAGTATTGCTGCGTTACAAGAACAAGATCCCCCCCCTAGACGTCCATCTAATGAAGACGTGCCTTTGTTATTTTGCAGGTCCTAGCAAACATAGGGTAGGTTAATTGAACTGACCTGTCAATCATCTGGTTTGAGAGGCTGCAATGTTTTCTCTTTGGCTGAGTTTTTATTCCTAATGTTAGTTATTGCTCCAATAAAGTATTCAATTCTAAAATGAGCTGGCTACACAGGATAGTGATTGTGAAAGTAATAAAGTAATGTAACTAGTAACATAACTAATTACTTTTAATACCCAGTAATAAGGTAGGTAATATTATTACTTTTTGAAGGAATAATAAGTAAATGGTAACTTATTTAAATTTCTGAGTAAATTGCCGAACACTGGTTGGGTGCATGTAGGCTGATACAGCAACTTTGGGTTCAAAGTCAGTCAGACGTTGGTTGAACTGGGCAGTAAGTTCATTAGTTAATTAGTGACAGTTCTATGACTTCCTCCAGGGCAGTGCCACGGCCCAGGGGTCCCAGTCTTGACAGTCTGACCTCACTGGGCCGTCAGAGGTCAGAGGGCAAGGACCCCCTGCCTCCTGTACCGATCATGTAACCAGGTCCTTCTGACCATTCCACATTCTCGGATGGAAGCTCAGGGTGATCGTGCATTTTCTGTCGTGGCCCAGAGACTGTGGAATGCGCTCCCTTTATCTAGCAGGACATCCCCCACTACCGAGACATTTATATTATTGATGAATATTTCACTGTATTGATTTGATGTTAATTGCATTACTTTCTACAGTAACTGATCAGCATTGCCTGTTATTATATGTCCTTTAATATCAATGAACTTCACTTGACTGAACCTGTTGGACACACAGACAGACATGCAGACACACGCTAACCACCCGTCGTTTAAGCATCACCAGCAGTGCTAGCGAGGCGCGGGTCGGTGTGCGTAACAGTTGGTTCTTATCTGATCGTCCCACGAGACCCTTCTAGTAAAAACAGAAACACTGAGTCAACGGTCTCATAGGCAGGAATGTTTTCACCACGGCCTTCTGTTTGGTGTTGCTGAACGCCTCAGCGACTAAAGATGCCCTAGGCAATGTTTGTGACCTTAAAAGGACTTGAGTATATACATGAAATGGATATTTATCATTGTGGGATATGCTTAAAGTCATGTCCATCTACAGGCCTACAGGCTATAGAGGGGACATAGAACTTAAAGTAATACACCTCATCTCGTACTACTACACAGTGTTAACCCTATCGACACCCAACCCACCACACTAGTCGGTCTACATTACATAATAAGAAAAGACCCTAAATAGTAAGATATGACTATTTAAAGGTCGTTCAAAAACAAGACCATTACTTACTGTAAGAAAAAATGGAGACTTTGTTTCGATGGCTTCAGGTTGATACACAGATTGACAATTAATGTATTAAGTAACTATTGTATGAATGTAACTATTTTGAAAAAGTTTCAGTGCTGTTTTCATGGTTATCGGTATTAGTTGATTGAAATACCTTCAATCACTAGGGGCGCACATAACACGAACAGACCCTCCTGATTGAGAAAAAACTGCTGTTGTTCAGCACATGAAAACCATTGTAAAGAATGTCGCCCTAGCAGCGCAACTTGTTTCACTTTTTAAAAGTGGGGGGAGAAAGCGGGACTTATCTTATAAAAGCATTTGTTATATTTGTTATTATAATTGTTTTATTCTTATGGATTGTCAATAAGATAGGGAAGAGGGGTTTTATCAAGTTACTAACATGTATATTCAACTGTCAGCTATTGCAAGATAATTGAAGCTAATTGCCTTCTTGTCAAATTCACCAGATATCTCCTCAAAATAATGTGGCTCGGGAAAGGGAAGTTTCCAGCAAGGCAGCAGCTCCCCCCGCGACCCAACTCCGGATAAGCGGGAGAAGATGGATGCATCAGTAGCACTACGCTTTGCTTCACAATGTGTTTCAATGTGTAAGGCGGCGCTGCAGAGGGCTATTGTTTTAATTTGAGCTAGAAGTTAGCAAGCGTCCTCAAGAACAACTGACCCTGCCTTTAAAGGTATAGTCCGTCATTCTGGAGATAACAAAAGATACACAAACACCTCTACGTTCAACGCCACAGGGTGCCACCTAAGAAGATACAACTCCACATAGGACACACATGCAGCCCTGGCTCTGTAACATAAACAAAGTGGTGCGTTCTGCACCACTTTGTTTATGTTACAGAGCCAGGCTGTACAGGCTGTACAGACTGTGTAGAAACAGCTGATTATTCTTTCAGCACACACAGAACTGGAACCTTGTGGGACGTGGGGAGATATTCGCTGAATTTGACACAAAGTTTTTTAGCTTACAATCGCTGACTATACCTTTAATGTACGTCCAGAACAGGGTCGAAAGGACAGGATATTATGGGATGTACCAGCCACCCACACACACACACAGTACTTACCCTGAAGGCCTCCCGCGCAGCCTGGTCAGCCTGGTCGCCACGGTACCAGGGGCGTGGCCGCGTGTCCACCAGGCCCTCGCCGAACAGGTTGACGTAGAAGAAGACGTATTCTTCCGCCGCCAGGCCCTGCCGCCGGAACTCCAGCATCAGGCCCCGCAGCATATCAGGGGGGCAGCACAGGAACACCACTAGTGGGCGACACTAGGACACCATCAGACCACTAGAGACTAGAGACCACACACACACACATAGACAGGCAGATACAGGAAAGAAGGTAGGATAGAACTGAGAGAGAAATAATAATCATTTTTAATCACAATTAGTCACACACACTTCCAGCCACCATACACAGGCACACACACACACACACACACACACACACACACACACACACACACACACACACACACACACACACAGACACACACAAAACTAAAGCAGAGATCTTCAACCGGGGGTTCGCATAAATTAAAATATGTTTGAAAATACACATTACAGTGACTTAACATCAACCCAAATAAGAGAGATATTTTGAATCTGTCAATTAGCCCAATAATTATCTTATTCATGGCACTAATAGACACATTTTTTGCCGACACGTCACGCCAACTTCACCAACAACACGCATATGTTGCAACTAAAGTGCCGTTAAGCGTCAGATGTGCCCTAGATGATAATTTATCCCCTCCTTTCTTACCAGTTCAAATATGTTTAGAGCGGGTGTACAGCCCTTGAAACTTACTTTTGCCATTTTCGGCAGACGTACTGCTAACAAAAATCTAAAACATGTCTAGAAGCTGCTTTGTGACAGGATGCACTACTGACAAGGTAGGAAACCCAAAACTATCTTTGTATAGCTGTCGAAGAAAAATAATTAGACAAAATCGATCATAAACATATCCAGGAAGAGTGCGCAAACTAGGCCCACTGGAGGGAAACAAAATGGGCGTGAACAATATGCTAAATGACCTAGCTAAAAACGATTGTTTTAGCTATTGTTTTAACTGTCAACCCGCAGATTTTAAGCATTTTGACGATGGGCAGAAAGCAATTAAATGTGATCTATGGTGGTTAATGTTTGGACTCCATCATACTTGTGTTGTGAAACTGTACTCGCACGCGTATGTCATCATTGTTTGTAAACAGTAAATGAGAAAACATAAATGAAACATAACTGTATGTAATAGGTCCCTCTGCCATGTATCTATCAGCCAATGGGTCTTTGTAGACCTCTGTTGAAGACCTCCCCTCACCCAGGTGTTACCTGTGTCTCCATGGTGCCTTCCAGGTAATGCTGCATAGCGAGGAGCTGCTCGGCGGAGGAGCCCACCTCAATGGGCAGCAACAGAGACGGCGGGGGGGGCGGTGGCGGGCGGCCGGGTGAGCTGACGGCGTCGTTCTGTTGGGCGATGGTGGCCGAGCCCACCACGGGGTTCCCCGGCCCCCACTGGAAGTAGCAGGACCCCCTCACAGGGCTCTGGTCCATGGAAGCGGGGCCAGGACCATGACCACCGTTTTCCAGGGGTGGCGAGCTCTTCTCGAACATGCAGCTGCTGGGGGTGGGAACCGCCAGAGGGGGCGCTGGCGCGCCCCTGGGCCACTGCTGGACGTCTCGCTGAAGCAGCGTGCCGCCGGTGAAGCATGGGCTCGGCCCACCTATGGACACGAAACAGCTAGCCTCGTGTTGGTGGACCAGCGGGGGCAGGGCAGCCTGCTGCAGCAGAGAAGGTTGGCTAACCTGCGTCTGGCTAGCGTTAACGTGGCCAACGTGGTTAGTGGGGCTAGCGTGGTTAGCAAGGCTAACATAGTTAGCTTGGCTAGCGAGGCCAACGTGGTTACCATGGTAAACCTGGCTATCGTGGTTAGCGGGGGTAAAATAGTTTGCGAGGCTAGAATTGTTAGCATGGTTCACCTGGCTAACAAGGCCAACATGGTTAGTTCGGTCAACGTGATTAGCATGGCTAAAGTTGTTAGTGAGGCTAGAGTTGTTAGCATAGCTAACGTGGTTAGTGTAGCTATTGTTGCTAAGATGGTTAGCATTGCTAACCCGGGCACAGGGAACAAAGGGAGCTGAGTTGTTGCCCCCCACCAGCACCTGCGGCTCCAGGGCGGGTCCAAACACGTCACTCTGCTGCAGCTGGAAAGGGCAGGAGGCCGTCTGCGGTACCATGGGCCCGAAGTGGGACAGCTTCTGGGCGCATCCAACGAATGTCTGGTCCGGCTCGTCTTCCGGGGCGACCAGGTCGGCACCCGTGAACAACTTCATCACGTCGCCGTCGACGGCAGACATGTGACCAAACGGGCCGTCATCGGCGTGCAGGGGGGCGTCGCCGGGGCCGCCCTTGAACAGCACATTGTCCATGAAGGCCAGGATGTCGTTGGTTAGGAGGCTGTCCAAGTCGCTCCTCGAGCTTTCGCTGCCATCGCCGTTGCCGCTATCGTGTTCCTGACTCAGACTGTGGAGCGCGTTCTCCCACGCCATCAGCTCGTCCTCATCCACCTCCAGGCCGCGCAGGGCGCTACACAAGTCTCCATCCTGCGCCAGGTGCTCCAGCGTGTCGATCATGGCCACCACCGAGGACTCATCCTCCTCCTCCTTCACCGCCATCGGCCCTGTCCCTGCCGCGGCGGGCCACAGGTCGCTGGGCACGTTCACCAGCGCCCGGCTCTCCATGAACACCTCGTCGAGCGGCAGCGGTGGCGGCGTCGTTGGCCTCGTCTGCGCGTACGCCGCCTTGTCCTGGTTCAGGAAACAGCCCAGCAGGGAGGTGGGGGGCGTGGCCTTGTTGTGCTCCATGGGGGCGGAGCCTGGCATCTGGGGCAGGTCCAGGGAGGGGCCGGTATCGTACAGCACCGCCTCCCCCGTGGTGAAGCTGAAGGGCAGTTGCAGACTCCTCTGCCGCAGGTGCTCCTCCCCCTCCGCGTTGCTATGGGAAACACAGGGAAGAAGGGCGTGGTAGTTATGGTCTGTGTGGGGCGTCTAGAGAGGGTAGTTATGGTCTGTGTGGGGCATCTAGAGAGGGTAGTTATGGTCTGTGTGGGGCGTCTAGAGACGGTAGTTATGGTCTGTGTGGGGCGTCTAGAGAGGGTAGTTATGGTCTGTGTGGGGCGTCTAGAGAGGGTAGTTATGGTCTGTGTGGGGCGTCTAGAGAGGGTAGTTATGGTCTGTGCGGGGCCGGGTCCTTACACCAAGGCCCTCTGGCGCGCGATGATGAAGTCGGGCCGGCCGCCCTTGTAGACCAGCTTGGCGTTGGACTGGACCCAGACCCAGGTGCTGGCCTTGGTGAGGAGCCTGAAGACAGTCAGGCCACTCTCCCCGGTCTTTATCACTGTGGCGGGCCGGAGGACATGAGACATGCAGTTAATATGGCCGTCAACATCAAAGTGAAGAGGTGATGGTTCTACAGTGGAGATGTTCCTACAATGGAGATGTTCATACAGTGGAGATGTTCATACAATGGAGATGTTTATACAGTGGAGATGTTCATACAATGGAGATGTTCCTACAATGGAGTTGTTTCTACAATAAAGATGTTTCTACAATGGGTCAGTGAATATGTTCTTACAGTGGAGATGTCTCTACAGTGGAGATGTCTCTACAGTGGAGATGTGTCTATATTGGAGATGTTGCATGCCCCGACAATGCCGTGCACCTCTCCACACTTCTTCATTCTCCCACCAACAGCTGTGAACACGCTCGACGTGGGTCTATAGGTCTGTAGCCAACGAGGACTCTACACTAACGGAGTTTGAAAAACAGACTCTCTCTAGCTAAAGGCCCTGCATAACAATTATTATACTGTATATTTTCCTACCGTTATAAGCATACAAAACATAATTATTGGCTTAACTAGGAGATCCTCTGAAGTGTAAAATGTATTATTTAGCGGAACAGGAAGTGAGTTGCTCAGCGTACTGCGGAGGTGGTTGTCTGCGCAGTGCATCATGTCTGCTGCATGGATGAACTGGTATCCCGAGCCCCTCATGCACAGCTCGATCTCCGTGTAGCCCAGGACCACCTTGCCCCTGTGGACACAGGGAGAACAGCAGGTTAGGGATGGAGAGCGAGTGAGGGGGGAATGGGGAGGTGTATTTCAGCTAACCCGGACCGGACCCTTGATGGAGGAACAGGTTTGCTGAATCCACACAGAAAGACCTCAGTTGTGTTTGAGCTGGGAGTTGTCTTTCCTACTGTGTTAGGATGCACTCTTAAGAAGCTTTGAGCTCGTTGCTCTTTGTATTTAGAGCTGCATTTCACAGGTCCTATTGCATATGCGTCACAACATGATATTTTTTTGTGGTGTTAGTGGGGAAGAGAATGACATCACACTCCCTCTGTGCGTGTTGTAATCCGAGAACGTCTTTGTGTTTACAGGCAGTAAAGCCATATGCCGTGTGTGTGTGTGTGTGTGTGTGTGTGTGTGAGTGTGTGTGTGTTTTGGTCTGAGATGCTGGTGCTCTAGTGTGCCATCTAGTGGCAGAGAAGATTATACGTAAATGTAAACCTAAGTTAGGCCTGATGATGATAGATAGGCTGCTGTCATTATTGAAGCAGAATGTTGTTTGCTTAACATTCATTTACTGACTGATATATCTGCCTTATAACTATATGGCAGACAGCTTAATGCGTTTAATCCTTTATGCATGTCTTGTAATACAAATAAGGCACAGTATAGAACACACCTTGGTTAATGATCGACGTGCCCATATTTCATAGTTAACCTTTCACTAGTCTCACAGAGCCAGCCTTTACCTACGTTAAGTCTGGGACACAGTGCTGGCTAACTGGGTCAGTACCCGCCTTCTTGACAAACAAGGTATTCTGATTGACATGCATGACGACCAACTACGTTACTCAATGACCAAGTTGGACGTTAAACTTACAATGAGGAATTACTAAACCAAACTTATAAACAAGACTCTGGCAGGTCGTGTACATTTGTAAAATGTGTAGGTTACGGCTTCTGCTTAATATAAATGTTTAATTTTAAATAAGTAAATAAAGCAGTGCGCTAGTGTCACACCAGAAATTGCAGATACATACAGTGTGTGTGAGTGACAATTTTGACAGCCGGTCCTCTGTCGTGCTTACAGGGGTATGTATCAAACGTTTAGCACAGACTTGCTTATGTGACGTCATTAATGGACAGAAGAGGCTGAGACTATGTGATGTAGTGCTGATGGACAGAAGAGGCTGAGACTATGTGATGTAGTGCTGA
>JAODLL010004459.1:0-11110 GCA_026546735.1 Forbesichthys agassizii | reverse complement strand
CAAATCAGGTTATTAAATTATCTTATTCAGTTTTTACAATATAATAATAATGATGATAGTAAAAAATAATATAATATGTTTTGTTCTAATGAGTACTCGTGTTATATATTTTAGTCCAATAAAACTATTATAAATATAGCAAGTATTAAAATAGTAATATTACTATAATAGTACTATAGTATATTAATCTGTTTAGATCCTCCATCATAGTCTGTTTACTGATTTATGTTCTTGTAGTACATATATATACATACAGTATACAAATGTAAACCACTTGACACATTTCAATATAATCCACTTTGCATAAATTAAAGGGTTATATAAAACCAAATAACTATATGTAGTCTACCGTATACTATATCTACAAATGTAACCTGTTTACAGACAAATTTTATCAGTTACCAGACAAATGTAACCCATTAACAGACAAATGTAGCTTGTTAACAGACAATGATGGCAGCGTTAACAGACAAATGTAGCCCGTTACCAGACAAATGTAACCCATTAACAGACAAATGTAGCCCGTTAACAGAAAAATGTACCCCTTTACAGGCTAATGTAACCCCTTAATAGACAAATGTAATGCCTTAATAGACAAATGTAACCTGTTACCAGACAAATGTAACCCTTTACAGACAAATGTACCCCTTTACAGACATATGTAACCCCTTAATAGACAAATGTAACCCCTTTACAGACAAATGTAACCCTTTAATAGACAAATGTAACCCCTTAATAGACAAATGTAATCAGTTTACAGACAAATGTAGCCCGTCTACCCTTTACAGAAGTAAAGACACTTAAGGGGCCAGGGTGAGCGCGGGGCGACCGATACGTACGTTGAAGTGCCATTGGGTGAGGGCGGCGGCCACCATGGCCGTGGTGGTCCTGCCCCGCCCGGTGGAGCAGTTGAACACGAAGGCCGAGTGAGAGTCTTCAGCCAGGGCGCTCTTCATGGCCTCCATCAGCCTGTCAATGTCCTGACGTTACACACACACATACACACACACACGCACACACACACACACACAGTGCTTTTCTTAATATGCCACAGCAGCAGAATCTGCCATGTTTGAAATTAAAAATTAAAATTTGTAATTTCCACAGTGATTATCAATTGTTCCTTTTATTTGATTTTGGCATTAACTAATAATTGTAAAGCTTGCTGTAAGTAGCTTTAAATCAAATCAAATAAAAACTATAAAATACATAAGAATTCATATTAAAACTGCATTACCACTTCACACCACCAGAGGGGGGAAAAGGCTCAGTCATCAGTTTGTACACACCTGATTCAAATTAATGGGTTATTATCTCTGCAGGAGCTTGATAACGACTAGGGATGGATGTTCCTACCAACTAATTTCGCCATCGGTTAAACTACATTTTTAATTTAGACTAGTCGATTAGTCTAAAAATACCAAAACTGTCCAAATTGATCACAATCAGGCTTAACATTGTCAGCGTGTGTACAAACCTGCTGTTTTATTTCAGTGGGTGGAGATCACGTTTCAGCTTTCACTTTCTCCTCATTTAAAAAAATAATAATCAGGCTGCTTCATCTTCAGAAGATGAACAGTTACAGTGGCAGAGTGCCAATACAGCTGTTATTCACAGGCAGCGGGACAAGGGCGTTATGAAACTCTTCACTTTATATTGATTGTCTGACTACCGTATCTGTATGCTGCACTGGCATTGGTGCTCAAAAGCGTTCGCTAATTATCTTACAGTAGCTTGTTTAGCCTAGCAAAATGCTATTTAGCCTAACTTAAACAAAGGTGAACAAACCTGATGGCCTGAATTTTTACAATATTAAATGCAGTTGTACTTAATAGAATAGAATAGAATAGAATACAACTTTATTAATCCCCCTTAGGAGCAATTCATCCTCTGCATTTAACCCAAAAGCAGAGGTTGTGAATCCAGATTAATTTGGACAATGCATGACGCTGCGCTGCAAATTTCAACACAGAGTTGTCTTCTGCGAGCGGAGTTAGTGGCAACATCAGAGTTTGCCGCGTTTAGAGTTGTCCGTGCTCCCTCGCTACTAGGATCCAGGGACGCATGTAAAATCAAGCGCTACCAACTCCAATCGCGCCGTCAACAGATTGTTTTGCGTGTTTCATGTGCAGGCTGAGGCAGGAGAGACTTACCGAGCCACTACTTTCAAAAAATAAATAATACAATCAAATAATACTTTTAACCGACCGAGTATTTATGGTGCCGACTAGCAATGATCCCAGCGTTTAACAGACTAATCGTGCACATGCCTAATAACGTCCCAGTCATTTAAATCAGGTGTGTTAGAGCTGGGAGACATATAAAACATGCCGGTCAGGGGGTCTCCAGGACCATAAAACAGACTCTGCTTAGTTTACAAATACTATGTATCGTGTCCTTGGGAGTATGGCTAATGATTCTGTGCATTGCTGAAAACACGTCTCTATGTATGTGCGTTGAGCGGGCTGTCTCCATGTCTTCACATTACCTCTTCTGTGGGAGCACTGCACTCGGGCAAGGGAATGCGTCTGAACATCAGGCCCTGGTACGAGGTCCTGTGGTGGTTGATCACCTCCTGCACACTCAGGCAGCTCTTAAACATCTTCATCTGCTTGTCTTGCTCCAGAGTAACCTCCAGCCACTTCTGGGCCCGCAGGATCTCCTCCTTCAGGGACACCTCTAGTTTCTGGAAAGCAACACCAGGTTGGACTATCAGGACAGAAGGCTGAAGACACAAGCACCAGACAGGCACCTGAGTACTAGCGTGATATTAGGACATCGGCAAGCATCTGAAAATGTCTTTTAGAATACGAACTCCTCTTGACACCATTAAAGGTATAGTAAGTCACCCTGGAGAAAGATCTTTATGACCCACTTTGGTTGAGTTCCCATTAGCAGAGCCTGGGCTGTGTCTAAACACAAGATTATCGTGCACACACAATTGGTAGCTAGCGGACTGTGAGGAGGTATTTGCTGCATTTGCTTACAATTGCTGACTTAACCATTTAAAAGCTGGTGCGGTAGGCGAGTAGCTTGTGGATTGGCCTCTGGTGTTGTCAGTTGAGGTGGGGATTGCAGCTGAGATATCGACGGCAGGTGGCCTTTAGTCTGCTGCATTTTTAGTTCGCATGGCAGTTTGTTGGCCCCATTCAGATCCTTGTTATAGAGTTCACCCTTCATATACTGTTACATAGCTTTAAATGGAGTTTGGAGATGGAGTGTTCTGCTGTATCGTGATATTTAATATAAAGTTCAAATAAAGTTTTTTATTATTAATATTATTATTATTATTACATAACTGAGAAAACAGGCCTGATGGTACGCCGCCATTATTGCACTACAAAAATGACATTTGTTTTGTTAAAAAAGCAATCACCTTCCACGTGTTTGCTTGTTTGTTTGTTTACCTCTATTAGCTGTGGGTCAGAAGATGGCACCGGAATGTGCTGGTCCAGACAAGATGGCTCTCTGGGGGTGAAGACCTGCCCGTTTCCTTCCACCACCAGCTCCTCCTGCAGGTTGACCCACAGCACCTGGCTATGCTTCCTCTTCTCGTCCGTCAGGTAGGCCAGCACTGTCCCAGTAGCCTACACACGACAAGGTCATTAAGGTCATTTACGTAAAGTGGGATTCACCTGTTTTTTTTTTTGTTTTTTTTGCTAAACGTGGTGACGGTCGCAGGCGCTACCTCGGATGTCGGTTGAGCCATTCCATATATGGGCATCTTGGGTACGCGTCTGAAGTTAGCCACCTTCATCTCCTTCATGGTGCTGAGCACATCTGGGGCCAAGTACTCATCAGCGACCTGCACGTAATACATATTATACTGCTATTTATTGGTATGTAAACACATTCAAGGCCAAATCACATCAGTCATTGAGTTTGTTTATATACAGTATAGTGTACACAATGATTTTACTATTTGGAATTATCCTCCACCATTATGTATATGTACATACATATACTGTACATGTATATGTATGTACATAACATGTATATACAGATTTACATTTTATAAGTACAACATGAAAACATAGTTCTTAGCAATCGTGTCTGTCCATTTCCCATTTCGATTATCTGACGATAATGTAATATTATGAGATGTGCCACCACCAGGTATGCAGCTTAAACGCTGGGCTAGTCAGTCTCAAGAATGCTCTTCAACTTTGAGCTCAAATCAAAACCTCCCTCAGATTGAAACACATTGCGAAGCCAAGCGTCATTGTTGTTGTGAGCGGTGTTCGCCACTTTGTAAATGTTCCTACTTATGGAGCCAGGTCTGCGTAGAAGTACCAGATTCTTTTAAATGCGAGGAGATACTTGGTGAATTTCACTTAACATGTATTCGTTTGCAATAGCTGTCTATACCTTTTAAAGGCTTATCAACAACCAGATTGAGTGGTTGCTGGACCACCTGGATTATATAATGTATACTGTACACGTGAATTAGGTTTACGACTAAACTCCCATACTATAAAGGAAAACAGTGCAGGTGTTGTCTCACCAGGACACGGGCTCCTCTGGTGACCAAGTCGGCTGGAGCGGACAGCTCCGAGAGGTCCATGCAGGCCAGTAGCCTGTACAGCCACACGTGGTTACACATCCACTGGCTGAAATTAGCCGCGAAGGCAAGGGGATACTGCAGCACATGTACAAAGGCTCTATTAAAGCTGTTTTTGTTGTTTAGTTTTCATTCGCACCGGAGAATGTGTTACCTGTTCATGAAGGTATGCGTTAAACACGATCAGGTAAAAGTAACGCTCCAAACTCTGCATCGTTCTGTGGAGGAAGTACTCTTTGGTACTGCTCCCCTGTAAAAACAGATATTTGTGTGACATTAGCATTCTAGGAATCACGAAGGAGATTCAAAAGCAAGTTATTCTTTTTCATGGTGAAGCGGCGCACTAAAAGTCTTTTACACAATTAACTAAAGGTGGGCGTTAGAAGAGGTTTCCTCCGAGGAGCATTTGATTAAATCCTTCAGCTCTCCAAGGCCTTTTCAGAGTTCGCACCGCCTACGCAAGGAACGTGTTATTTCTCAGCTCACAGCTGCCATGTACCAGCCTTATTAAAACATTAACAGAGCATTCGTTCTACAGCTACAGGGATGATAACGTCGTCACCCACCTGAATCTGATAGTCTTCTCCAAGTCCCTCCAGTTTGCTCTTATTTTCATATACTGCTTCCTTGATATTGTGCATCTCTGAACACAGGGCGATAGCTTGGTCAACCTAATGTGAGCAAACACAAGAGCGAAAGAGACAAACATGGAGCTCGGCTACACGGCGTGATACAGATTTGACTTGTCGCGTGTCGTGCGGGCCTTCCACTTACCTCCTCCACAAGCTGCTGTCCGTTGGGCAGTCTGTCGACGAGGGACTGGATTATGTGGAAGAGCGGCTTGGCCTCCGGAGGAGCTGCCTCGTCAGCTCTGGAAAACACACATTACATAATATATCACGTTTATCCAAAGCGACTTAAATGCATAGTCAGTTATCCTGGATAAAGCTTGTAGATATTTGAACTCCCCTTAAATGCCATAAGGTGCTCTCCCTTAGAAGCTCTGCCCCACACCTTAGAAACGCACTGCAGACCATGATAGCGGTGTGTGGTGCGGTCTGCACCACTTTGTTTGTGTTCCCATTTACAGATCCAGGTTTGTGTAGAAACACTGGATTATAATTTCAAATATTTAATGAGTACATTATTTTTAATGTTACTGCATTGTTTGTCAGTGTAGTTTAACAACATTCAACAACATAAGTGCTTAGTTTGTGTGTGAATAATAATAGTTTGCATGGAAATCAATTAGGTAAATACGTTATACATTATATATAGTATTATTATGAATTCTATTTCATTATAATAAATACCTATGTATAATAATTATTAAATCCATTTTATAATAATACACATACTATTTAGATATTATGTTTAATAATATCATAGTAGTAACTTTTTACATTTCCGCTCATCACACCAGATCTGGCCCAAAGAAAGGGGGGTCACTGTCCACTAGACGGCCAAACGATCAAATCGGGCCTGAATCGTATCAAAGCCACGTTGCAATACGGTCTGCATGGCGGCTTTTAATATAACGGCAAAAACTACCACAACGCCCGTGGAGTTCCTACCGCGGCGGTTCCTGCGGCGAGCCACTCAGTCGGTTCATGACCAGCGTTCCGAGGATCATGGCCAGGTTGGTGCGACCCACGCCCATCTGGCAGCTGAACAGCATGGCGGGGAGAGGCCTGGGCATGTCCCGGCTCCAGGACAGGGTGGGGGTCTCCTGTTAGACAGGGTGAACAGAACGACTCAGCGGGGACCAGGTTCAACTGAAAGGACACAGCAAGTGAGATTCAATCTAGTGATCTTTGCAGAGATAACTACGTTAACTCCAGTTCTGGGGTCTCATTTATTAAAGCGTGCGCAGAATTCACACTAGAATGTTGCGAGCGAATAAAACACAGAAAGTGAGTGCGCACAAAATTATTCAGATTTAAAAAACAGTGCGCAATCAAATCCCACGCCAGTTTGCCAACCCAAAATTGCCTATAAATGGTCACCGAAACTCCCGGAATGAATATTAATTGATGACTGCAATGATGGCAAAACCCAACAGAAATCCGACCAAAGTAATTTCACCCGATCACTTGAGAGTTAGTGGGGAATTCATTATAGGATTCTGGGGAAAGGGGGTGTGGCATAGTGCCGTCAAACCTTTTCAGAGAACAAGAGATACACTACAATGTTTTCTTTGCGCCAAAATTCAGCGAGCTGAAAAGATAACAGCTTACATTTTCTGTTAGAAAAAATGATAAATGTTAGTGTTTCACACATTGTTGGCTTGGCTGTACATGCACCTCTTCATGTGTCTGTCTAACAATTAGGCGTTTCAAGATAGACTATATTTCAAATTCATAGTTTAGGTCTGGCGAGGTCCCTGCTGTACGAGAGGTTATATTTCGATCTACTAATTTCAAAACATCTCTCACGGTTGAAAGAGTGCGTGGAGGACCGCACATTCTCCCGTCAAGTTACAATTTTTATAGATCACAACTTTTTCGTGCAAAGTGGCGTACGCGCATTTCTAGCCGTTTTGTGCGTACGCAACCTTTATAAATGAGACCCTTGGCACTTTGTTAGTGTGCCTAGTTTGGATTCTGTCAAACTGTTAGACTCCTGTCAAATATAGAAGCGCGGGTGGAGTCTGTGAGTGTGTGACAGATTTGGTTTTAATATTTATTCAGATAAAAACACACGAGTGTGGATTGTGCTTGGTATAGCTTTAATTAACCGTGTAAACACCCAACTAATTTTAATTGGCAATAACACCTTACACCATTCTCTCACCATACTGTACAATCCGAAGATTGATTCTGTACAAAAAACTTGAACAATAAATAATCGATTCCAAAGAGGAATATAAATACGCTAAGCAAAAAAAAAAAAAGAAAAAAGATTGTATTTAGTCCCTATATTAGCTGTTGTAACCACAGAAACAGGAAGTTACAACTGGCGAGGAAATGGGCGCATGGCTTGCTGCAGTATGCAATGCCCGCCCTTGTGAGAGGAAGACTCTGCAATGACACTACCATAAGAGATATGATGAAGGGGCAGACAGTGGGGTGGTGTGAGGCGGAAGACAGTCCACAACTGGTCCAAATGCCGTTTAAAAAGAAAATAAAGAGACTAACTGCTTCCAACTGGACAGGCTGCACCCGAGGAAACCTTTCCGAAAAAAGGCTAGATAAGTGGGAATGGCATCCTGTTTGAATGAGAAGGAACGATGAAAACCAGACAAAACGACGGATTTGAACCTGGCTATTTCCACACAAGGAGAAAGTGGACACTGTGACATCATGCATTAGGATTTCTGTTATGTTCTATTGTTATGGCTATTGGTGATAGATAGCCCAGAAAAAACAGATCAATAACCCTAGGTGTCCAAAAGTGACGAGGCAGTTATGTCCTTTTTACAACCTCTCAAGAGAATGTCCAGATGTTCCGTTCCGTTCCACTCATTAATATCTTTAAACGCCACATAAAAACAGCTGTCCTTATAAACGTCAGCTACAAAAATGTAATCCCCCATCAGAGACCAGACGTATGCTAGCTGCAGCTAATGGCATGTGTGTTTACCCTGAGTATGTTAACAAATTCATCAAAGTCTTCCTCCATCGGCGCCCCCTCCGTCGGTAGTGGTAAACGGTAGTACCTGCAAGAAAATAAAAATAAAAAAAATTTAAAAAAAATACAGTGTCACCTGAGATTTGAAACAGGGGAGGAAAGCGTTGCTGAACACCAGACATTTTTAATTTCAAACTTTGTTTTCCTGGTGTCACGATTGCACAAAGGATTCTGCAATCCCCACCAACTCAATCCATTCTGTGAGGGACTAATTACACCATACTATGTACTTCATGGTACTATCAAACCAATTTCACATATTTAATACATATTTTTTATAATACTGTACATACGGTGTATGTTTTCATAACTGCCATTCATTACCATTCAACTACTTGGAAATGTCTTGTTTCCTACATGCACCCCACAGCTAGAAGCGCGCCCTAGAAGCGTGTCGCCAAGTGATGCCATTGTTTTCCTATTGGTACAGAGCACCTGGCGCTGCTCACCAGTGTCGCTTCGGTGTGATCGGGGCCTTATCAACGCGCCTTTAAAGCGCCTGTTGCAACACGTTTCTGTGTGATCTGGGCCTTAGAGGAATATGAAGTGCGATGTAAACTTAGGGTCATTGTCACAACCCCTGCGGTCTGAGCTGCGAGAGTGACCATAGCTACAGTGGGTGCTATGAAAGAGAACAAACCTGTAGCGTGGCATGGTGAACATGGGCCTCTTGTAGACCTCTTCGGTCACGCGGATGTCCTCCTCGCACGCGATGGCCACCTTCTGTGGCTCGTCCTTGAAGAACTCGATGTCGCTGTAGACGTGGAAGACGTTTTCGCTGAGCTGGGCAAAGTCGTGAAGCTGCTTTGCCGGAGAGAGGAGACATTTTAGTTATTCCGCACACTCGCAGGGAAGTTAACGGTACGGGGAAGGAAAAGGGTCCGTCACCTCCTTCCTGATGGTCAACTCCAAGTTTTCGACCTGCTGCTCCTTTCTGAGGCCGTAGAGGTTCTCATGTAGGTTTTCCTTCCTTCTGGGAGTGTAGGGAACAAAGTTGTCGTCCTTGTGCAGGAAAACCACTGGCTCTTCTCTTACACAGAAAAATATAACCTCCTGTTGGCACCCCAAACAAAAAATAACGCAAGATGAGAATAATGATAGCCTTTTAAAGTGGACGTATGCTGCCTTTACCAGTGTTGCTGCTTCCTAAAAGCAAATGGAAACACGTGTGTTGTCATGTGACGCATACCACACAAGCTAAGGAATTTAAAGACGTGCTGCTGTGTAATTTACTTTCAATTACGGTCAGTTTCCAGTTGCTGCGAGCAAGATGGGAGATCATTTCTCCTGCAGTCACTGTGACCGCGGCTTTCTATTTGCTTAGTTTTAAAATCTTAACCCGCAGCCCTGGCCGAGCACTTGACTCCTCAAATAATTACAGACACCGCTTTCAAGAACCTGGGCCAGACAGAAAACAGATAAATAAGGTGCTGGGAATCTGGGAGATCTTGCTTGGTTATGTGCAACCCGGCCAATATAAATGATAGCGTGAAAAGAAAAGAAAACATTTAAACTAATAAAAAACAGTGACCTCGTGGCCCTGGGCCTGCAGCCTCTGGAGGACCTGTGTGAAGCCCTTCAGGGTCGGCTGACCCATCCCGTACAGCGGGTACGATCCCCTGGCTTGCCGAAAGTTGGGCGCCCCGTAGCTGCCTGCCGTGTTGAGAACGTCGGCCTTTTCGTACACGTCTTGTACCATGAAGTACTCCCCCTGGAACACATGCAGGGAAAATCCACATCGACATAGAGCAATGTCAACATTTTTACTGTGTAATGGACTAACAGCGTTATAACTATGTAACAACGTTATAATAACATTATTACTATGTCACGGCATAACAGCGTTATTACTATGTAACAATGTTATAACAACATTATTACTTTGTAACAATATTATAATAACATTATTACTATGTAACGGTATAACAGCGTTATAACTATGTAACAACGTTATAATAACATTATTACTATGTCACGGCATAACAGCGTTATTACTATGTAACAATGTTATAACAACATTATTACTTTGTAACAATATTATAATAACATTATTACTATGTAATGGAATAACAGCATTTTTTCTATGTAACAGTTATTGTAACAGAATAACAGTGTTTTTACTAGGTAACAATGTATTACTACGTAATAATGTTATAACAACAGTATTACTATGTAACTGAGTAATGGTGTTACTACTATGTGGCAACATAATAACATTATTATTATAGAACAGAATAACAGTGTTATAACTATGCAACAACGTTATAACAACATTATTACTATGTAACAGAATAACAGTGTTATTACTGTGTAACAATGGTATATAGTAATATACAGTAATGTTATATTACTATGTAATGTAATAGCGCAGTAACGCGAAAGCTGAAATTAAATGTGCGTTTTCAACTTCCACTATGGCATTCGTCGGCCATTCATTAAATGCAAACAGCCACGGCGAGCTAACAGGGTCCTGCGCGCCCAAGGCAGGGGTGCCAAAAGAGATCAAAGCCGCGATAGCAGGGTGACAACGTGCCTCATTCAAAGGATCATAAAACGACGCATGACAATGTTTCTGAGCCACGGTGCAATTCCAGCACGTGGCTGTGATAAAGTTCAGGCACGGAGCGCGCTCAAATGAAGAAAAAAACCAAACAAAAAAGCATTTCAGCAGCAGTACGTCATGCTTTATCCCTACCTGGACCAGATAGTGCTCAGGCATGGTGTCTGATATCCGGCCCACTTTGTAGTTGGTCTTGAGAATGTCATCGTGAATCTGAAATTCCTGTCGACAGTTGTACCTGCGAAAAACAAATACGAGAGAGAGAGAGAGAGGGGGGGGGGGGGAGAGAGAGAGAGAGAGGTGGAGAGAGAGAGGGGGGGAGAGAGAGAGAAATAGAGAGAGAGAAAAATATATCAGAC
>JAODLL010004458.1:0-11110 GCA_026546735.1 Forbesichthys agassizii | reverse complement strand
GCGACCAACCACCAGGAGCAGTAAGGGGTTAAGCATCTTGCTCAAGGATGCTTGCAGGTAGGTCAGCACCTGGGGTTTGAACCCACAACCTTCTGGCTGGTAGCCCAACACCCAGACCACTAGACCATCCTGTCCCTGTAGTACACAATCACTATAAAAACTACCGGCCAAATGCAAAGGAACATGCAAGGTACCAGGTCACGCAAGCAGGACTCACCTCGTCACCCAGTTTGTAGCACATCCATATCAAGTATTTTGTTTGGTCCTTGTTGAACTGAAACATCAAAGTCAAACCTTAGAATTGCATTTAGAGTTGTTCATCCATTCAGTTAGATGCATGCCAGCTGTATGCATTAAACCAGGGTCTCCAAGGCACGCCAAAACACAACGGGCCCTGGACATACCTCGTATCCTTTGAGGTGTCGGAGAGTGAGGCTTAACTGCCCTGCTCTAACCAGCCAATCACCTTACATGAACACACACACACCAGCTGTTATTAACACACAGACAATACATAAAGAACACTTACTGAGCAAATGTCCAGTGCCCTGAGAATAGCTTCCAATACTTCTAATTTGCGAATGTGATTCAGAGTTAAATCCATGCTGCAAGAAAAAAAAAACAGGCAAAATTAAAAAAGTAAATTTCTAATGCCAAACTACTAAATACATATTTGCTTTTACAGTTATCATAATCCAAACAAATGCTCATTTAATGTTATAAACTGTACATAAGAAAAGTGTTTCTTGGAGTAAACATCCCCATGTGGGGATTAGAAGATACAGACAGGTGGTCAACACGTCTGTAGTGAAAGCTCAGCTTTCTGTTTATCCAACCTCAGGTTAGATTTCCTTTCGACGCTCAGCTATCGTCTTGCGTGAGGGCGCGTTGTATTCTGGTTCGACCAATTTTCATCAGTTCGCGAAAGCCAAGTTAAGGTAGAAAATTAGGTGATGCGGGGCAGCATTTGTTTGTCCCGTGACAACGTTTCTTCTTTAAGCATCAACCTAATGTGGTTTTGCATTGAAGTGGTAGACTTGTGGTACACCAGTTTCACATTGCATATTTTACATTGAACATTTATTTGGTTATCAACCTGATCGAAATACCTCCGCTTGTTAGCTATTTTCCCGGATTCAGCGCCAAAAGATAGACTGCGGCAGAACTCGGAAGAGAACGGCCTACCTTTTTTGGTATTTATTTAACAACTTAAAACGTTAAAACTCTTAGAACACACACATAGGTTTACTTTTATAAATAATAAAATAAAACATTTTTGAATACTAACATAATTTCTAATATTAGAGAAATCTTGCCCATCTTTATGACACACACACACACACATTCAAGCACACATTCACACACGGATGGTGGTGCAAGAGATGCAAGACACTACCTGGCCATTATGGGTAGGTGTCTTACTCAGGGACAACTCACACTGTGAGGCGCTAGCAATGATCCATCTTCAGGATACTTGTCGCCCCGCTCTACCCACTGGGCCCCTGCCACCCTACTGTGGAACTTCATCTAAAACAATCCCCCTCTCAACTCGGGCTACTCTCCTCCCATCTGGCCGTATAGATACAGAAGAGGTTTGTACCGTCAGCCATTAGAGCATTGAATGCACAAAACATGTCAATGTCATACTGTTTGGGTGCCGCTGCCACTCCTGGGTCATTTGTGTTTGGCATAGATATGGAAATAATGTGTTACGTATGCATTGTGTGTGTGCGTGTGCTGCTGAATGTCTTCTATTGGTGCAGTCTGTGAAAACAAATAAAGAATAAATCTGAAATGGGCACATTTATATTTATTTATGGGCACTTTATAGTAGTTTGCCTGACCCTGCCTGCCTGCCTGACCTGATTCACCCAGTCACACACACATTTATACACAGACAGTGATTGCTGCCATGCAAGGTGCAACCAACCAGGGGGGTTGGGGTTAGGGGTTAAGCATCTTGCTCAAGGATGCTTACAGGGAGGTCAGCACCGGGGTTTGAACCCACAACCTTCTTTCGGATGGGAGCCCAACACCCAGACCACTAGACCATCCTGCCCCTAAATCACTGATTGGAGCATTTGGGGGAGAAATATGTAAACTGGTAAACCAGCAAAAAAAGACCCTTGTAGTGCCTTGTGAGAAAAGTTCATACTGTGAGTCGATGAAGCCAACGATCATGGCCCAGCAGGTGGTCTGGTTGGACGCATGCCGCTGCAGTAGAATCGGGTACCAGAACAAACACATCTTCATCTGCTGAGCAGTTTCCTTCTTGACACTGATGGGGATGCGGTTCCACTTCATGAAGTCTGTGCAAAAGAAAGAAAGAAGGTAAAACTCCAAACACACATATGAACCAATGCAGCTGTGTGTGGCAATGCCATCCAATACAATTCTGACAAAAATTATATTTGAACCTGATCAGCTGTTACCAAAATATCTGAGTCAGTTAGGCTGCTAGTCGTCGTCGTCTTTGGGATTTTTGCAGTAGTACTACCATATTTTTACGAAGTAAATATTCTAGTATTGTAAGTATTGAATATACAGACCGAGAGAGTAGCCAGGGATTGGGAGGCATGGCCAGTGTCACCCCAGTACAGAATCACTGGCCACCCAATGGACCTCCCTCGCGAGTCACGTAGCGTAGTATGCATAATATGTTACGTGCACCAGAGTTAACTGGTTGAATGGCTGAATATTTTTAACAATGAAGGAAAAATCTGAAGGCCATCTGTCAGTTTACATTACTCTCAGGGAAATCTACCAGGACACCGATTTCTGTCTTTAATTGGGCATGTTGAATCAAACTACGCTGCAAGCATCACTACAGCGAGTGTTTGTAATAGGTGAGCTCATTTTTAAAGCAGGACATTCCAATCGAATCCTATATTGAGTACTCAAAAAGGTGCAGACACTGCCCCTCACTAAGGTGCAGTGATGCGAGTCAAGTGGACGGCAACTCTGAAGCCGGTTGTAAACAAAGGCACTTGCAAGCATTTTCAGACTACGTATCTGCCCCACAAATCTTCTGATCACCAGCCACTACATGCTATATAATCTGTGCATGTTCCACATATTTCAGATTTAGCCTGTAAAAATGACAGTAGTTATAGTAGTCGACAAGGGAGACACAAAGAGAGTAGTTTAAACTGCCCGAACACGGGAACATTTTTTATTTCTCACCAAGTTGCTACTTTTTACATTATGCAATGCCAGCAAAGCGCATAATCAAAACCAAGACAACATGACAACTGTCGTGGTAAAGGCTGGCTGTGAATTATAACAACTGATGTGCTCCACTGCCCCAACAATATCACTGAAAAGACAACGCTACATATGGATGTATTTTATCAATCTGATTCTGTCCTGTTAAAGACTGTAAAATGGAGATGAACACGAAACTAAATGACACTTCATAATTAGGCCTAGTTTTTTCGTAAAAAATGTATGACTGAATGAATAAGATTATGACCCAATGTCAAAATGATGGACAACGATAAAGTCTAATGCAACCACTGACTGACATTTTACATTATGAAGTTATTGTGCATTTTTATCCAATCCATGTAACTTATATATTTGATAATGAATGTGACAATAATCAGTTATGTTAGCTATCAAGGCAATTATAAATCAAGTCGACAGTCTGTAGGGCTGTAAGTTATTAACATATTTGTTGTTGTGGATATTTATTTTTCAAGAAATGTATGTCATTGGCATATTATACACGTCATATTATATATTATTATATAAGGAGTGTTGTTTTTGCTGTAGGTTCAAAGGTATGGATGGTTGTGTGTAGTTTTGAAGAACAATTTTTTTTTTTATGAAGAAAGTGTCTTAGAAACTGTGAAAATAATTTACATCTAACTAAACATAGCCTATATACCAGCATAACAGTAAACAAATGTACAATATTATACAATATGTAGCCCGAAATTATAAAAGATACACAAATATACTAATAGATTTATGTAATAATGTAACTCTGGAATTACATATCGACTAAGGGGCCGATTCAGTTCAAATATAATACTGTCAATAGGAAATGTCAGTTATTTAACAGAACAAACCATTCAACTGAATTGAAATGATGCTTACCTTTAAAAAGCTCAGTTTGAGTCTGCATGATAGAAAAAATATGTTAGAATAACTACACATACTGTATACTCACACTACATATCTATTTGTATAACTTAAACAATGTATGGATATACACATAACCGTTGAATAAAGTAGTATACGTTTAGTTAATCAATAACTCACAAACTGGTTACCATGGGCATTTTTATACATTTTTTAGAATATAAATAAATAATACAAAAAAAAATTATTTTATTTTTACGAATTTTTAAACACAGATTTAGCCTATACAGAATGCTTGAGACCCTTGTTGCATTATATTCCATTATATTTTAAACTGGCACATCTTCCAGAATTATGTATTTAGCTTTAGAGACATTTCCACCAGAAATTGGTGCATAAAAGGCAAATATTGGTGCATTGAAATTCACCAGAATGTAGGAAATAGAAGACCCCTGCTTAACATACTAACAGACCTATGCCATTGCACATGCAAACATAGAAACACATTGTTTATTTTGATTGATAGTGCTACAGTGACATTTGTGGTTTAGACGTCTTTGTACAGTATGTAGACTAAGCCTACAGATCACATTGTCATTAGGGGCTGAGCACCAGTAAAGTCAGGTCCTTGTATCACCCCTCCGGGTTATACAACTTGTACAATACAATAAGCAGGCCCCTGCCTACTTATACAATTACTACAGAACTTTTGCCTTCAGGAAAACTTACCGGCCCATTCGTCACACCTGGAAGTTCGTCGACGAAAATATTCCAATGAGTCATTTTTAGGTCTGTAAACAAAGACGTTTTATTAGAAACAATTCATATTTGTAACAATCGTTGTCTACCGTACGCCGTTTTACAGAAACTCTGTGTTAAACGGAGTTAGCTGAAGCAGAAATCACTTCCATACCGATCTACGATCAAACAAGAGTACATGTACCGTACGGTACCCTACGACGTGGACTAGATCCCTAAAGTACATATCACATCAGGGCGCAGTATCACGTTCGGCCATTGCACACAGCCTGCAGTATCTACCGTGCAGCTAAAACAAGAGTCCTAATATCAGATTTAACATTAAAGTTGCGTGTTAGCGCCAATGTGTCTCGTATAGCAGACGGCTTACCTATTCGATTTTTTAGTTCAAGAAACATTTACTCCAAAAACTGGCTCATATAAGTTTGCTACAGCTGTAAACCTGGGTGGGTAAAAACGGAGCGTGTATCCTTCCGTCCACACGACGCGTCGATATAAAGACTACGTGACGCGTTGTCGCAAGCTTGGACTGGTTGGCCGCCATTTTGAGAAGGCAGTCCCATGTCTGTTATGTTGTAAGCACAGTGGCAGACTAACAGCAATATATAACGTTTTGCATTAGGTGTTTATGGCAAGCCGTTTTAACATTTATTCAGTAGAGTTGACTATCCGGAATTAATATAACAGACATAGTCTGCCTTCAGGAAGATATCTGTTGGACGTCTAAACGTCTATTGTCGATATCTTTAACAGAATGATGACTGGCTGTAATTCCAGTTCCAGATATCTACAACTGATTTTGACAAGTTAAACGTTATTTAGGATATCTTGAATTGAGGGGGGTATATTGAACTGTAATTGTGACTATTCAGAATTACATTATAGATATCTGGAACTGGAATTTCAGTTATTTCGTTATTCTGTTAAAGATATCAACAATAGACGTTTAGGATATCTGCAACTGATATACAGATATCTGTAATGAGACAGCCCATACACATGAATGGCGATAGCCGGTTGAAACCTACTACGGTAGTCAAAACAGAATTATACCTATAACTGCTGTTTCGACTAGTCAAAATGACATTGTATATATCTTTAATCAAAATTATGGCTAGTCACAATGAAATACGACTAGTTCAAATTACAATGCAGATATCTGTTATATTAATTCCGGATAGTCAACTCTAGTGAATAACTGTTAAAACGGCTTGCCATGCTGAACACAAACATAGTGGCAGATCTTACAGAGGTTGACTGGCCATGTGATATTCCCGTTTCAAGATGGCGTGGTCTATTTGTTGTGTTTACATCTATGCTCTGATCTCTGACCTGCAATATTCTTCCTGCGTGTTTCCAGCTGTGTGGACGCGCTCAGTGCGCTGCTGCCATCTACCGGAGGAACAACTGTGCCCACAGCCCAAACAGCGCAATATAAACATTTAGCATTGAAGATGCATTAAGGTAGTAAATTACCTGGAAAAGCTATCTCGCTCTTTTGAGTAAACAGTTTATTCTGAGCGACGTACCTGTTCGCCGCCATGGCAACCTTGCCTACTGGTTTCCAACATAACTGGTTTATCGCGTTCATGTGGTCTGCGCGCTTGTGTTAAGGTGTTGAGTTCAAGTTATTCATTTATTTCGCGTGATTAAGACCCACTCCAGACAAACTAGCTTTAGGAAACTAATATGTTTAATAATTCTAGGAGTTGTAGGGAGTTATGATGTAGTTCTCATTCACATAAAACCTATTTGCGAATGTAATAATGAGGTGTCGAATGAAAACGTATTGTTAATATTTGTGTAATTTAGACGAATCTGCTGCCAGATGTGTGAACACAAGGCGCACACCACATGAACGCGATTGGGAACCAGTAGGCACATAACACCAGCATGTGTGCCAGTGTAATCAGTGTAACGATACAAACAAGTACGGTAACTTGTTACTACATGTTAGGCACCGTATTTTATTTACATTTGTATGCTTGTGATATTACTGATATATGCCACCCACTCACTGGGTCCCCTTGACTGGATACGGTTACGAATGGCGTGGGTTTTCTCTCCTGTAGAATGTATCCATTCGCTCTTCAAGCAACCACCGCCTTCTCTTCACCTTGATAGTTTAAGTGATTGAAGCACTGCATTTTGATATATTTAATGTTTAATATTAAATATAACACAAGCAATACATACAATATTAATTTAAGTTCCTGAATAATGTATCCATCCCATTTCAAAATATCACTGCTAATTACTGAAAATAGATCAATGGTTAAATCTTTGTCATATTTTCCCAAACACTGCTTGGTTTAAAATAACAATTTGAAGAAAGCTAAGATAAGAGTAGCTGTATTGTACATTTTGGCAGTGTGACTCTAATGATATGGCATTGCATTTTTCATCCCTTCATTCAGTTTATAGCCTACCTGATAAACAAAATGCCAGGGAACTAGAAATGAACTGCTGTAAACGAGTAGTTACTTCCCATTAAAACATTTTAATTACTTCCTATTTTTATTGGTTCCTAATTAATTGTTAATTGTAATAAGTTAACTGAACTTCAATCATGTCAATTAGCAGATACAAAGTGACTTAACTTTAGTACAATTACAATTACAACATTAGGCAGTACTTAGGGGTCAGCGATCAAGTAACCCTAGGTAGGTAACATGTTAATGAACCAGAAGTTCAACATTAGTTCCTGAATATATGTGACAGGTGACATAAAACTGAATACAGCCAACCCAGGAGCCAAGCGGGCCCTGGTAGTATCAACTTTGATCGGACCTGTTTGGAATAACAGTGAAAGAGACACAAAAATGCATGTTAATTAAGTAATGAAGCATTACTTCAGGGAACACATTAATAAAGTAACAAGGAATTCATGATTAATTATTCAACAGCATTTAGCACCTGATTCAGTTATCCAGGGTTGAATTATCCAGTACTAGGTCATTGGGTAGGCTCAAGAACAAGTTATTTGTACTTTGTATCTATTGATTCATAACAGTCCATTAGTTCCTAGTAACCAGTTAGTTATCATGTGATGAATTTGCGTACCTTATTAAACAGTGTTACCCAGAGATGTGCCCTATTAACTGATCATGTCTACTGTGCATATCCTATAGCGCCTGTTCCAGTAATTGATGGAGTGTTATTGTCTGCATCATGTTACTGATGATGTCACTTAAAGGTGCAGTCAGTGATGCTGGATAAATATTGTTGATATTTGCACTGGATCAAAACATAAACACCTCTCCCTTCAACGCCATTAGGTGTGCCTCTCCACCAATTGAATACACATTGCAAAGGCTGGAAAAGTGTTGCGTGGTGCGATCTGCACCACATTGTTCGTGTTCCCATTTACAGAGCCAGGGCTGTGTAGAAACACCAGATTATTTTTTCAGCACGCACAATGAACAGCTAGCAGACCATAAGTGTATTCGCTTACAATCGCTGACTACACCTTTAAATAATGAGTTAAAGAGAACACATGGCTATTGGATGTTGGGTTAGCAGGTCATCTGCTGCATAGAGGCACCAGTATAGAAGTTGGGGCAACAGTGGCACGGTTTGAACACCGAAACCAAATATTCTGGAAGTGTGGAGGACAAGACACCTAGCCCTGACTGCCCCCGGTGGTCGGATGGAGCCTTACATGGCTGACACTGCCATCGGTGTGTGAATGTGATGTGAGTAGCCTGAATGTTGTGAAAGTGCTATATAAATGCAGTCCATGTAGCGTAGGAGACATCTTTTAAAAATTAAACGTTCTGTCTTAGTGTAGAATATTGTTTTTATTTGCTCATTTGATAGGACAGAAATTGGAGTTAAAAAATGTGAACAATATGGTCAAAGCTATGTGACACCTGTTCACCACCCCACCATCCCATTCCAACACCAGGGGCAGTCTTCTGGGAAGGCTCTCCACTAGTGTGTGTGTGTCTATAGCGACTGTATGGCTTTGTGCCTGATGTTGTACACCAGTTATCAGGGGCTGGTCAGGTGACCAGGTGACACATACTGTTGGGTATCCTGAATGTTGTCAGGACATCACAAGGCCATGAAGCAAAGCAGGAGATGTGCGTTCTAAGCTTGGATGGCCATCGCGTAGGGAAGCATTGGCAGCACACACACTGACTGGACGAGGTGCCAGTGTTTCTACATGCAGATTGAAACCTCTAAGACACAAAGCATGGTAAGTATGGCTATGTACAGAAGTAACCTGGCCCTATCAAACATCTGCAATCTAATATTCACATGTAGAACAGTTCCGTTTGTACATACAAAAATACATATGCCGCTAGAGTGCGACCCTCGAGTAAAAATAAATAAACAAAATAGCATTTGTCGTTGGTGTCGAGTCACGCGGCTGGCCAGGCCAGCGTCCATCCTCCATGCAGCCCGTGGCCAGCAGCTGTCCAGAAACACCCCCTGGCTGTGCCTGGCCTTGCCTGGGTCCCCAGCGCCCTCTGTCTCATCCGCTACACCTTGGACTCGCTCTCCAGGGTGGCACACACATCCCCGTTCCTCTCCACGGCCTTCCCCCGCCGCGGCTCCTCCTCCCGCAGCTCCTCCTGCTGGCTGAGCTGGCTTCCCAGCGACCAGGAGGCAGGCAGTCGTGTGTGGGCGAGGGCCAGCTCGTGGGCGCTGCAGCTGGGCGTGCTGGTCTCATAGATGTCGTGGAAGCTGTTGTAGTCCACCTCGTAGAAGCCGTCCTCCAGCGTGAGCACGGGCGTGAAGCGGTAGCCCCACTTGATCTCACTGCTGACGTAGGAGCTCCGGGCCTGGCACGTCATGCCTGCACACACACGCACACGCACACACATGCACTGTGAAGGTTGTTTTGGTGCAAAGCATCTGAGCGCCTGCGACAGTGGATGTTGTAGTTGTAGTCACACATTGCTTCAGGGGGTGCAAACCTGTCT
Source organism: Forbesichthys agassizii (assembly GCA_026546735.1). NCBI lineage: Eukaryota > Metazoa > Chordata > Actinopteri > Percopsiformes > Amblyopsidae > Forbesichthys > Forbesichthys agassizii. Next base: position 1,334 of record JAODLL010004458.1, on the reverse strand, counting down.
CATCTTTACATAACAGGCAGCACTGTCCCTCGTGCCTCAGAGCTGCACCACATGAGGAGCAGGAGTGATTTGTAGCATCAGACCTTCAGCCAGACCCGATGCTGTGAGCAGTGCCCGCCGCTCACAGCATCGGAGATCACAGAACTAATTAGACGAGGTAATGTTTGGCGCACATGGTCTCGTTAAGACAATATGCGTTTATTTGCGTCATGTGATCGTACGATGACCTTGCCCCACAGCTGAGTAGTTAAGTATAAACAAAATAGATTGTAATTAGCTGTGAGAAAACAAGCTAAAAGGGGGCGGTGCCTTTGCTGTGGCAGGTCCTATATAGTGGAATGCTCTACCTGTCTACAATAGACAGGCTTCTTCGCTGTCGGTTTTAAAACCCTTAAAACCCACATTTTTTTCCTTGGCTTTCGACGTTTGTTTGAGTAGAATTGTTCCTGTTTTATCTGTATTTTTACTGTGTGTGTGATCTAATCATCTAGTGACATATATATTTTTTCCTGTACAGTACTTTATGCAATGTTGGTTGTTTTTAAAGTGCTTTATAAATAACATTTGATTGATTTATTGAGTGTCTTCTAGTACAAAAGCCACTTCTGAACCATATTTCTCACGTAAAAATGTTGCAGAAGGGACTTCTAGTAGCATTTGGTGCAGAATTAAAGCACACAGATCTCATTTGTGATGGAAAAAACTGCATTTGAGAATTGTAGTGGCTGATTCTAACAGTTAGGCAACACGGTGGCCCAGTGGATAGCACTGTGGCCTCACAGCAAGAAGGTCCAAACCAAACCCCAGTTGACACTGCCTTTCTGTGTGGAGTTTGCGTGGTGTCTGCGTGGGTGTGCTCCGGTTTCCCCCACTATCAAAAACATGTCAGGTTCACCCTCCAGACACTGGCCTCAATCAGGAGTTGGTCCCCGGGCACCGCAAGAGTGTCTGCCCCCTGCTCCCTTAAGGGAGGGGTTAAATGCAGAGAATGAATTTCTGGGCGATTAATAAAGTATGATTTCTTTCTTTGTAGTTATTGACTTGTGTTTGTGCTTGAAACACATCCAAGAAACATATGACTTTCATTGAAACAGGTGTGTGACCACAGTAACTCGGAAAAATTGGAACATTTAAGTATCTAAATACATTTTTTGAGATTTATGTAGTTGCATCCTGCAATGGAGAATATGTGAAGGTGTAACTAGTATCGTGTATCTAGAAGAGAAAACAAAGGTTTGCAACTCCTAAAGCATACTTTAACGTTTCGCTGGTCTCGCCGGGGTAGGACGACCGGGGGGACGGACCACATTCCCAGTGCCTCACGCCCTCACGTG
>JAODLL010004457.1:0-11110 GCA_026546735.1 Forbesichthys agassizii | reverse complement strand
CCACGAGTGGTGGGCCCATAGGATGGAGATGGAGGCGCCACATTGCTTTTTCGGGCTGTGCCCGACTGGGCTCCGTGGCAAACCCAGCCACCAGGCGCTCGCTGCCCAAATTTGGTTTGCCTACCATCACTTATTGCATCTTAACCGTCCTGGAGGGGTGGATTCCTCCCTCTGTGGTCCCCTCACAAGATTTCTTCCCTTTTTTCCACACGTGTTTTTCCTTGCACGGGGGGAGGATAAGGTTAAGGGTGTGTTGTTTGTTTCCATGTTCCAATAAAATTGACTTGACTTGACTTGACTGAAGAAACATGCATGTAGGCACCTGTATTCATGTGTGTTCATCAAATGAGCCTAGAAGTACATTATCTTAATCGTTAGGGAGATTACAGTGCATTAGCTTTTGTAAGTAAATGCGTCACCAACTTGACAGCTATTTGAGAGTTTCACATATTTCAATAAATTCGCTGTTATTAATTACATGATGATGAAACACCCATCTTCAACCATACTGCTACTGTCCGGAGGAAAGTTGCCAGATTGTGGAAGTACCAGTATCTGCAGTTCAGAGATTTTAAATCTAATACTGTTAGTATGGTACCGTAGCTTCCCTTGACCCACGTGCCGGTACCATACTTTAGAAACTAAACGGTGAAATAGGCCTATACATTAGAATGAATCACAATTCCAAGTCAGTATGAAACCTCGTTCAAAATGGTTTACAACTATTATAGTAGTAGTAGTAGTAGCCTACAGGTAGTATTCATACATTTTATTATTTTCCTTCTTGCTTTCTATCTAACCAACTAACTAAACAAAGGACTGATTTACTGTAGTAGCTCCACGATTATACTGAACATAAGAACATAAGAGAACCCTATCACAAGAGCAGTTAGCATGCAGGCTAGTGCTAATGTATCGCTAGCATTTATCTTATATAACATTTGCTAGTGCTGATACTATTCCTCTCGCATACTATAGTGCAAATATATTGGCCCAATAGCTAAATCTTTTTATACTAATGCGCTGCCATAGGAATGTTAATATCAGAGCCAAACTGCATTTTACAAAGCTTATTGTATTGTGATTGATATAACTGCATTGATAATCTTGATAATTTGCAGGAGATTATCAATCTCTTGCAAATTATCAATAAAACTTGCAAGTAGGCTTATTAATATTATAATTATTTACTTCATAGACTACATGGCGTTATTATCAGGCAAAATGTGGTTTACTAATTTGGTCCACACACACACACAAGAAATATGATAAAAGTCACTTTTAGTGAAGATTTTAATACCAAAACACACTTTAGAGCGTTCTTAATACTATACAAATGAAATCTAAAAGGGGACAGTGGTTTTGGTTCCCAATGGGAAAGGCGTCCCCAATCAACTGGTGTTTGTGCTGGTGAAAGTCCCCAATTTTGACTTAAGTAAACCCACACACACACACACACACACACACACTTTTTCTTTCAAAAAATGTTTTCTATCCACCCTAATAGCAGGCAGGTTTCCTCAGGCGAAGTCCCAGCATATAAATGTTCTTGTTCAGGTCAGAGGACACCAGAATATTAGATTAACATCACTTATTCAGCCGCCCATCTTAATGCCAGTGCTTTACAGGAACTGTAGGTTGAAGTTTAGAGATATACTTTTAGTGGATTTTGTTAGAAATGCCATAGCTATCACTCAGTGAAATGAGTGAAATGAGAATATGCTCTGGTTGATAGCCTATGCCTCTACTGTATAGTATACAGTAACTCATTTAGATTTTTGAAGGCTTCTGACAACACCTGATAATTATACTACAGCATTTCTATGACTATAGTTTCTGCAGAACAGTATTAAATTGGAAAGAGTTGTCACTCTTATTTTATAATGGAAACACATCAAAGTTACTATACAAAAGTTAAAACTAGGAAAGCTTAGTTCAGTTGGCTGAGGGCATGAGCCAACACCATAGGCCAATACATATTTTAGCATGCAAGTAGTTTTATCTGTGATACTTCACAGAAGTTGGGATACAATGCTATTAGTGCATTACTGCCACCTACTGTCTACATGGTGCATTAACACCACCTACTATCTACAATGTAGTGCATGCATTTTTTATAATGTCAGTCAGTCAGCAAGCAACTTTTACTACTCGTGTTCCGGCCAAAAGAGTTTTCAAAGGTGTACCTAACTGAATACTGGTATGTTACTATAATGCTCGACGGGAGTGATGAGGACCCAAATGCATGAAAGGGAGGTAGCAGTGTGCAAACATGTTTAATTAAAAAGTATACAGGCACTCGGGAAAAGGCACTTACATTGATAAAGACCGGTAGAGACTGGGAAAACACTAGGGCTAATGCTGTGTTCAAATGGGGTCGTGTTTACCATGTGGTATTGACAACATCGTCAAGTACAACTTTTCTGAAAACTTTGAGTTCACAAGTTCCCATGTCGTAATTACTGGTTCCATTTCAACGCAGCATAATATATACTCAGAGAAGTCAGACCATTGGATACCCACAGGGCTGGACAGGTGCAACACACATGAGACACGATTAATCAAACACATGAGGAACTAACGACACTGGAAATGTCCCAATTCTCTTAAATCTGGTAGATCCTAATTCCTAATTCCTAGTTCCTAAATCTCGTTCACTAGCTACTTGAGTATGAGGTTGTGAACAGGCAGGAGACACGTGCACGAGCATGGCAGGACTAACGAGCAGCATGGAAGACAGGTGCGCTGCATTAGACTGTTGATCTGAGCCAATCACAACCTTCACCCAGGCTAGCTTCACTCAGGCTGGCCTTAGTCAATAATGTTACGCAGTATATTATCCATTAAGAAGACTATGCAGAAAAATATTCTAAATTAGTTTGTAATGAATTCCATGATAACTAGCTGTAGCCTACTGATCAAACCTATACCGAATTGTCTTTGCCCTTAAAAGTAGACTGTTCTGTTCACAGTATATATATCTTTTTTTTCATGCAACTGCAGCCTGCATACATGCAGTCGTCTCACAAGTTATGTAATTTTTTTCATTATCTAGACTGGAACCATATGAATGTATGGTTCCAGTCAATGCAATGTTTAAAACCTTAAAGCTATCAAATGTATAATATTATAATATTATTTAATATTATGCTGCGTGTGTTTATTTCAGCCTACTTACAGTATAGCCTGTCTGTGGCACTTGTGGTTAACGGACTACATTTCTAGCTATATAGCTATTTATCTATTTTCCAACCTACCTATTACAAATAGGCTATGATTATTAAAGCCACAAGTATCAATGAATGTGCTCATGCTGCAAGCTAGAAATTGTGGCCAAGTTCATGTTATCCTTTCTTGATGGATAAGCAGCACACATTTAAATGTTCCTATCCCTCATATCGGTATAGTGTGGACATTACAGCTTTTTGACTATCTAGTTATCTCACAAAACAGGTTCAAATTAAACCATCAATGTCAGGGACAACATATAATATATCAAGTAAAACAAAAGAAATACTGTACATGATAGATACTTGGTTGAATTACCATAAAAATAATTTAAGTAAATATAATTTTAAAAAGTGTAATAAACTATAACAAATTAAGCACAGCAGTCAGCCTTTCACCTCCTGTCTGCTGAGGAGCTGGCAGGAGAGCATATGGCACTACAGCTATGACCAGGAGAGGCCACAGGAACTACAGGGTCCATGCAGCTGGTGGATCTCCTTGGAGGCACTATGGAGGGCCAGATTCCTATTGGACAGCATGCATGTCCTCAGACCAATGCCATGTGGACCTGAGAGGCACTGAGACAGGGACCTCCTCTGTCTCCAGGCCACTGCTGCACAGTAGCCTGAGATGCTAAAACACAGTATTATCAGGTGGTATATGACAATGCAAGCCATATGAACATATGTCAAAGAAGATGAATATTGACTGTTGCCACAGAAAATGCCACATCACAGTGTGGCATTTTTACACTATTATTGTGCCAATCGTGTGTCCACCAGTAAAATACATGTGGTTGTAAAATTCTCTGTAAAACATTTTAGGACTCCCCAAATGATGCCAGATCAGACCACAAGCTACAGTGTTTATAAACAAAAAAACAATGAGTGAAATGCATGCTTGCAAGTTAATTTGAGCCAATCCCTAACCACACATCACATGACACTGCACCTTACTTACTTTCTTAGTAACTACTGTTAAATTGCAACCGTAAATGTCGTCAGACATTTCTGAAGTGTATTGTACAGAAATTAATCGTTCATTTTATAGTTGAGACTTTTAATGAATATAAACTACGCACAAAAAGTACATTTTTGAACACTAGAATTAGCTTGGGCGTGCTGGTCGTGCCAGAGTGACAACACAACCACGTTGGCTGACTTGTAACAAATGCTGTCTGAAGAATGGGATGCCATCCCGGCTGGTGACCTGCATGAGAAGCAGGTGCCAGGCTTCCACACGCTACTGACGCTCATGTCTGGTAAATTAATACATTGTTAAACTACCAATATATCTTGTTTATTCAGACTTTAGTCAGCCAAATAATAACACCAACGAAGAGTCAACAGCAAAGAAAATCTGTTTGTTATTGTGAGAGAAGATTTGGCAAATGTTTCATAGGCACAACCTGCATATTCAGATTTGCTGCTCATCCCACAAAAATGCATGTTCCTTACAAATGTGGCTCATTTTTAAAAGGAATGTATTAAGCTTTCTAATGGTATAACATTTATTGCCAAGAAGCATTGTTACAACAAATAAATAATCTACCAAATACGTCATTACTTTTAGTGTTATATTTAGGAAAACAAATAGGCTACGTAGTTTCAGAATGTTGCACTAAAGTATTTAGTAAGTATTTTTAAGAGTACAACTGGCTGCTAACAATTCCTTATTATATAGTAGTAAATAACTGTAAGCATAGGCTACTTTGAAAAAAGTAGGCTATTGAACATAAACCAATCGAGAAGAAATTAATATACAAAACAAGAGCCTTGCAGCAGAGAAGACATTTGGGGGAATGTTGCTACAGTAGTTCAATGGAGGGGAGTGAGTGGGTTTCTGCATAAATTATATACACATTACTTAAGTAATCAGGATGACGTTTGTAGACATATTTGGCTGCACATTTTTGAATGTACTCTAGGAAGTAGAAGTCTATTTAAATGTAATTGTTAAAAAGATGCAAATGTTGGCTACAATTAATTGGTTCTCATACCAGCTAAATGTAATTAGTTAATGATTTAATAAAAACACCAAAGATGTAATATACTAGCATATTACACGTCTTTGGTGTTTTTATTAAGTAATTTATTTTATTTTATTTAGCTGGTCTAGTCCACTCACCAATATACAGGGACAACCTTAAAAATTGAGTTTTGAAGGGAACATTAGGTGTGAGATTTAGCGCTATGGAATGTGAATTGGGACGCAGCCAAGGTCTACCCTGAACACACAATACTAGGACCACATCGATATATGAAATATTAGCAAATCCATCTCATCAAATATTTAAGCAACAGAAGTGTTTTGCAAAGTAGACTTTTTTTTAGTGAAAGGTTGTTTGTACTGTACTTCTAACCACCTCCTTCATGCTACACTACTGTGTCTACCTACAGTACAGTGTAATGCCACATGCTTGTCTGTATTCTTAAAAATAACTGTTTAATATTACATTAAGGTTAGGTATATTAAACTAACCTTAACGTTGGCACAGACTGGCTATAATACTGGTATAAGCCGATATACTTAGCATAGTAGGGTGCACACAACCCTAAAAATACTCCCTCCACTGCCGAGCTGGCATTTCCCCAGCCCACATTGGCAGTGGCGCTGGATGGACTTTAGGAGACACCTGACAGGAGCAGATAAGAGCCAGAGAGACTGCCGCAAAGGCTCCCGTCGCCATCAATAATGACAGGACAGAGAAAAGACTAAATATGTATCTCCCAAACACCATTGGAGAGAAAGAAAGAAAGAAAGAAAGAAAGAAAGAAAGAAAGAAAGAAAGAGTTATAGGGAAGGTTGGAATATGTTTTACCTCTCAATTCATATTTCTCTCCCTCTCTCTCCAAGAACATGAAGGCTCCATCCATCCATCTAAAGCTCTTTCTGTCTACAACCTGCTGTCAACACACACCTGGGGAGCAAACAGGCTGGTTAACTTCTGTTTGTGTGTGTGTGTTTGCAAACAGATGCATTAGCCCATCGCCCATGCGTGTTTCTCTGCTTCATTATTTTACACCCACGTGTGTCTGAACAGCTGACATTCATTATGTGTGTGTGTTGGAAAGAGTAATGTACCCGTCATGAGATAGATGGATAGATAGAGAGAGCAGCAACAGATTTAGAGGAGGTGAGAGGTGCCTTTACTGTAAATAACAAAAGAAGACAAGAGGAGCACGGGAGCAGCACGGAGACAATAAGTGCTGAACACCGGGCCCGAATAACAGATGAAAGATGGAGCAACAGAGAAAGGCCCTCTTAGACGGATGTCCTCCATCGATCTGCTCCATCCACTGCTTCATAAACTCAATTAAAGTGAAGTCCTCCAGAGGAAAGCTCTCTGCCCTCATCCATCTACCTCCCCCCTTGCCTCTCTTTAATCTGAAGGGAAATCTGACAGTAACTCCTCGCTCCCCTAGGGGCCCATCCTCACTATAGCGAGTAAGAAGTGGTATTTGGAAAAATAATATTAAAAAATAAGATGCCCTGGAAGAAGGAGAACACTGTTCCTTCTGGATTACGGTCTGAAAAACATTTTCGTCTGCCTCATCCATTATGACTTGAAAACACGTGAGTGCTGTGAAAATCAGACTCAATATCCCCAATGGCTTTCTGTCAAGAGCCGGAACTGCTGCTCAGAGCCAAATCTCCACCATCTCCTGTTTGTTCAGACTGGCTGCATCAGAGGGAGAGGAGCTGTGAAATATACATTGCACCTCGGACGTCTTCATAAAATGACACCTAATCAATACGTCTGGTTTAACGGGTGTATGATGGGAGTGGGCTGAGGCAGCAAAATAAAGCTGATTTGACAGAAAGAACCCATATCAATCACAGTAGGCTTCAAATTAGTCAAATGTGTGGTAGTAAAACACAGAATGACTGGGGAGAAAGAGAACTAGTTCCATATTTGATGTAATTTTACCCATGTAAAATGGGTTGGGTTAATATATTAGCAATGGTATGCAATATGTGCATTTCCAATTAACCTCACTAGGACTACTGTCCAGTGCTTCACTGGTGCAGTAATTCATGGACTGATGTTTGGAAGCGTGCGGTTTACGGAGGAAAGATCTGCTGAGTATGCATGTCCATTTACAACATACTGCTTCCCATTTGAGATCTGAGAAAGTGCTCAGAGGCCTTGGTCTCCAGCAAGGTATACTTTACAATGTTATTGCAATTAAATGTTAAAAATTACCTACTTCCCCATTTTATATGCATTTATTTTGCTGTTGCTTTACTACCTGTTTCAATATTAATGTCATAAAGAGGCACTGAAACCTTTTTATGTCTACTGTTTTGCATTTATGTGACAAGCAATAATATAGGTAAAATTCCCAATAATAAAAACACGTTTATAGTGTATGTATATCTCCATCATCGTTCACTCATCTCTAACAGAGATTTGTGGCAAACAATGCACTCCATAATCCAAAATTATCATATTCCGAATCTCTATAATCATGTATCTGAACATAAGCATGCAGAATCTGTAGGCAACATCATAAGGTCTTGTAGTACATTTAGTAGTAGTATTGACCAATCACATCCAGGTAGAGAGCAAAATAAGCAATGGCCAAAATACTATATCGGGGAGAAAAAAAACATCTGACAGCGATATATATACCTTTTTTATTGCAGTAGCTCCATGTGGATATTTGTTTATGAAACTTTACAGAACTCAACACTGTTCTTGCCCCAAGATGAAAATCAGGCTGTTAAAACTGACCAGCGGAAAGAATATGAATTCTTGGTCCGGATAGATGCTTGCTACAACGGAACCCCAGAATATCCCAAATATATTGTCCTTTGCCCTCCTTCAGAGGCTTAATGGTGCTCACTTGATGCAGCTGAAGGGTTAATCCTGCTACCAAAAAAAATAGTTTATCTGGTCCTGAGTGAGTAAATCAGAAATAGGCTAACTAAGATCCACATAATGAAGCCAGACTGGTGTGTTTATATTGTCATTCGTTGATAACAGTATGTGTTGTTAATGCAAATTTCTTGCTAAATACAAATATGATTACTCCAGTGGTTTTTGCAATTTTCAAGATCTGCCTTATTTTTCTGCCAAAGCTATTTCCACATTATCACATTTCCAAACTGTAAATGAGTTGTATTTGTTCTTATGGGAAATGGATTACGATGTATTATCTTGGGACGTCTGTTAGCATGTTGCCGCCAGACTTGATGAGCTTGATGGAAATATTGAAAGGCCTCACTAGAGTTGGAAAGCATTTACTCATCTTGAGCAGTCTCTAACACAGCTGTGATTTCAACATTAGCCTTCACCAATGTCCAGACATACATGGCATCTTTTTCATAACTTTTAGTTTTTCTGCTCAATTCTCATTTTGTTCAAACATTTTAATACAATGCAAAAGCTTGGTTAAAACTGGAGTGGAACATGGACAGTTTTGAAAGCCTAACAAAGGGTAAAACCAAAAACAGAAAGATTAAATGATGTCATCCCTAATATTCCCTCTCAGCAAAAAGCCCATCTGACAAATGTTGGTTTAAACTAATGAGCTATGCAATATAAATATTATTAATAGAGCCATTAAATAACAATGTATTTAATTTATCGAATAATCAATCTCATGAAGTGGCTAAGGTCTATCACTCTCTTAACCTCTCTTAGTACTTCTTCTACAGTTTCTCTCAATCTATTCAGCTAATTACTGGTGCCGTATCCATCCATACTTCAGCAATGGATGCAGGATAACTGAACAATTAAATCAGATTATAGACATCAGCACAGCTACAAAATTATCCACTCCATAAGGCATATTGTACATTGACTCCTTGTGCTATTGCAAATACATACAGTAGAGCAGCCTTAAAGGTACCATAACTTAGCATGTGTTTTGAGTGTAGTCTTATTACTAACAGTAAATGCTATGGCACATGATCAGAGTACATCTATATATGTCTAATACAGCTCAATTGTCTCATAGACATCCATAGACGTTTTAGTACCGTTTAGTACAGTTAACCACTGAAATATTATAATTTTCCTTTTAGGAAGCACACTCCAAGTTACCCTGAGTTTCCACACTATTGTCTTTGGGTTTAGTGCCACATTGTAGATGGATTTACAAACAGACCATGGTTTACAGTGGTTGTATTGTGGACGTTTTGTGGACAGCATCTGAATTCATTGTTTACAAAGAGTTTATCCGTTAATTAGCTCATCTCTCCTCCTGCATGCTTCTGCACCAGAAGATGTGAATTATATTCTGGCCTGTTGTATTCCAGCAAATTCTTTAAAGTCAATGAGTAGACAATTGGAACAAATTGCTTTGTTGAGATGCCACTGTAGAAGGAACACAGACACACACCGATTTAAGTTGAAGTATTTATGCAGGTTTAGCTCACTGCCACTTTCTGATATCTGTAGGATTATTCACTAATTATTTCCAGTTGCATCTGTGGCTGCCGTTAGTTTTTTATTTTTCACTTTCATTTTCAGTAAGGTGCCAAAAAAATATGTCTGGACAATGGCACACGGCTCCTCTCTGTGCTTTAGTGTTATGTCATTGAGCCCAGTGTACTTTCACATTTGTGTGTCGACTTGCCTTTGCATCTCTACATTGTGATTGCATGTGCAATGTTATAAACACAACAGGATACATACAGATACGTTAAAAGCTATTTCTGTCTATCTCCATGTGTCAGCCCTGTCCCTTTTCCTCTCTCTAGCTCGTGTCTCTCTTGTTGTGCAGTCATGTTGATTGCATTGGCTTTGGCTCCAATTAAAGCCACCGCTGACAGCAAAAGAGAACTGCCGCTACTACAGTGTCTCCAGTACACTCCAGCAACTTATCTTTCTTTGTCAGCCTCATTCTCCTCTTTCTGCCTTTCACGCTTGCTCACTATATCTCTGTTTTCTCATCTATTTCTTTATAGGCCAATAAGATAGCTTAGCTACTGTAGCTAATAGAAAGTTAGCAGTCAAGCTACTGCCCTTTAGAGTAGAATGCAGTTCACTTTAAACGTGTTTGAATTATTTGTTCAAGTCAAACAAGTCAAGATTAAAGTCAGGTTTATTTATATAGCCATTATCACATGATGGTCTCAAAGGACTTTACAAGCCCAAATTTCACAAGGAAACATATGACACCCCTGTCAACCATTCCTCCAATTGGGAATTGTGGGTAAAGAAACCTTGGGAAGGGACCACAGAGGGAGAAATCCAACCCTTCCAGGATGGTTAGAATGCAATACCATAGCTGAATGAGCAAGAACATGGGCTATTACACTGAATAATATGTATCTCATTGTACAGACAAACTTGAACACATACATTGTACGAATTAAGATGTAATGCAGTATTGATGCCAGGAACAGGAAGAGTCATGGTCTCACTATCCCTTGTGTCTGCAAACATGCTCACCACATCTATCACAGTGGCCAGAGATATGGTGCAGACAGAGGTCATTGTTGTCCATATGTGTCCAGGTTCATGGCAGTATCCTCCTCTATAAAATATAGCTGGACTGTTCTCAATGTAAATTGAAGCGTTCAACAAACAATTCCAATGCATGCCTGTGATCACTATATTATAATGTATATCATACAATGAAATTATCCTGTTGTTAGGATTAGCTCTTATAACGTTTAACCCTCATGTTGTTGTGTTGTGGGTTAAATTGACCCATGTTAGAGAATAACATCATTGAAATGCTGTTTAACGTGTCGGATGAGCCTTCATCTTATTCTGTAGATAGTGTTAATGTTGTCACGGTTCGTGGCCGTGCTCGCGCTGGAAGGCGCGCAGCGGGAGGATCAGCACAGGACAGCGCCCCGGGGCCATCCTCAGTGCCGTAATCCTTCCCACGCAGGAATGCGTGTCACCAATTTCCTCCCACTC
>JAODLL010004456.1:0-11112 GCA_026546735.1 Forbesichthys agassizii | reverse complement strand
CATAATATTAACGTATTACAACAAATACGAACCTTGTGACTTATCCCGGTGGCGTGGGTGCTAGTGCTTCAATGCTTTGCTAGCAGCATATGACGTAAACAAACGATCAGAATGTTTCGGAAGCGACCCAGACTGGCGCAAGCGACTGAGATTGGTGCCTCAGACTGGAAGGGACCCAGAGTGGCGCGCTGCAGCCAGACCCCTCTCGGTATCTCTGACAGCACTACAAACACAATATGGGCAAATATAATTATTACAAATTGGCTACTGTTGCACACAATGCATCTTGGGATAGGCTAGGTCATAAAGAATCAATCGGTTAGATTCTTAGAAACCAATGAAAAGAAGACTGAATTTCTTGGCCGCATTTGAAGCAGTCTTAGAATTGAGCCAGCCTAGTCGTGCTGCCGTAACGCAACCAGTCTTCAATTGCAGCCTTTGAAAGATGCGGCCCCTGAAATGGGACACAGCTATACAGTACATGTTATGCTACCTGCAACAAACTTAAAAGTCATTATAGGAATGTGAACTGTTACACAAAGTAAGAACAAGATTATGTACATTTGAAAAGATGGTTGTACAGCCTAAATCCTATGCAAATGAGAAGCATTCGCTCAGTAGAAATGATAGCGCTAACGTGTGCTTTATGTTGGTGCTCTGCAGCCAGCACATAGACAGCCGTCAAATCATCTGGTTATCTTCATAACAGGAGGCCGCATTATGAGGCTGAGGCTGTATCTTTGCATTTCTGCCAAAACATGTCTTGCCTTATTTCTTTTGTGTATTTTTGTTATATTATTTATTTTATTAATTTGTACATTTGTATATTGTACTGCATTCACTCATGCCAGCACATTGCTATTTATTACTATTATATTACAACTGGATGAATCTCTGCATCGTCATGGTCTAGGATGTCTCCATTACTCTCAGCGCTCTTCTCTATATTTTGTCTTCTAGTCAACACTGGTAAGTTAAGATGTCCTTCCTCATCATCATCATCATCATCATTATGTGACAAGGGTCATGGTACATCATTCTCCTGTCTGCATTCATGTCCCATCTACTAAAAGTATGTAATTTATATTGCATGTGGGTAAATAAATACAGAATGCTATGTGTATAAACTATATTATACTGTATATGCAGCACACTGTTCAAAATACAGCTACATCTTAAACAGGGCTCAAATTGATATAATTCATTAATTATTGATATGATCAATTAGAAGGTATTTGTGAAATACCATTAGCGTACACTATCAGAATTGATGTTATTGCCAGGACATTTTACACCTACTAGACTTTTGAGTGCGCCGACTTTGCATATCGGGAACTTTCACATCTGGCTTGTTTGGAGCAATTGAATCAGAAAGCTTCTCTGGAGTAGTTTCATCAAACCATAGAATGTCTACAATGCTAGTGTTACCAGCCTTGCTTGCAAGTTTGGTTCTGCTCTGTATTTTTTTGTGTGAACACATAAACTCAGGGACACACAACACAACATTTGTAAATATGTATACCCTGACCTGGAACAATGCAAACCACAGGTGTGAAAGCACTCTTATTTTAATGTTTATGTGAGCAGCTTACGTTAACATGTTTCCAGTCTGTCTCTGTACCATTAACCTGAGTAAAATTTGCCTTCTGAAGTGCCACCAGCACTTGCCTTGTGGCCCAGGAACCAGCTGGTGGCGGTGGGGAGGACAGTGACTCTCCAGTGCCAGGCCACAGGCAACCCCCAACCCGCCATCTTCTGGCAGAAGGAGGGCAGTGAGGTGAGACACCAGGATGCTGCTAGGCATCATGCTGTTGCCATGTTTACTCGCTGTGAGCCCACTGTGAGACGGTGTGTGTGGGGGAGGGGGGGGCGGGGGAATAATGTGTAGGCGCAGGGGCAGAGATGGATATTTTTATTGATATTGATATCATTTTTCAGACTGCATATCCATGAGAGTATGCCATTATCGATACTTTTCTATTATTTGAATTAATTTGCAAAACCTATGAAACCTCCTATAAAATTATTTAATATTTTAGAAATGTGTTCATCTTTTTTTGTATATATCCTTCATACAAACAAGAAATGTGAAATCAACATCAAATAAACATAAAACTCAAATGTCATTTTCTTTCTGGCTTTTATGAAGGCTGTATTATTACATCTAATATCGGGATATGACGATATACGTTATTATAGTTTATCACAATAGAAATACTGACGATAATCGTATCATGGTGAATGTTCAATATCATGGTAATTATGAAAATCCTCACATAAGTATGAATATTTTCACAATTGACTTGAAAAAAAGCTGTCTAGCTGCACTTGTACAGTCCAATTGTATTGATTTACTAATGGATTTATTTACCTGAATCTTTCCAGTCAATCACCACCAATCACAATTATGTTGGCTAGGATAATCGTTATATACATTTTTTATATTGTCCCATGTCTAGTCTCAAATATAAATATTTCAAATGTATGATTTGTCATATTTTCATAATATACTGCATTTTACGAGGCAACACTGTCATTTTTCTAGGCAACAAAGACTTTATTATAGCATACACTTAACCGTAGGCAATATTTGTAACATTAAGATATCAGAATGATTATTCGAATATAATCAAAATCAATCTGTATGTTCTGAAGACGTGAGACATTAGTAGGTTTATATATAAATAATAAAATGTTTCCCGTGATTTAGTTGAACCACTTCTCTCCCTGCTTCCCTTGTCATTCCACAAAAACAAGGAATGAGTAATATAATGATGCAGTCATGATAACTATACAATCTCAGATACTCTGGATTATAGTCAGTCATTCCATCCTTGTCTTTGTCTTTTCTTGTCTATCGTTAAAATGACAATAATATCCTTTATCGCAATTATTCCTGGGACAATCGGCAAACATTTTTTATTGTGACAGGCCTAGGAATATGGATATATTAGACATACAGACACCCACTAAAGCTACTTCAATATAGGAATGTTGGTATATATTTAAGACAAACACATACACAAATCTACTGGAATGTCTGAATATTAGTCTATACAGTGTTCAGCCTCAAGCTAGACACCCACATAGTTTGCATGGTAGTAGTATGCACCTTGATAAGGAAAGTTCTCTAACATGGCTCAGCTGTTTAGCTGTTGCTAGGCTGGTTTCCATTCTTGCAATGCAGTTTCAGATGCTTGCAAGCTTCCTGGTTTTAGGCAAGGTTGGATGTGCTGTGGTGTGCAGTGCTGGTACTGGGCCGCACCGTGTTGCTGCCACCTGTGGCATTGGCGCCCGGTTTGATGGTATGGTCTGCTGGCCGTGGTGGCACGTTGCGCCAGCCAACGGTTGGTTTGAGGTCGGTGTTGCGTTGACCTCTTTCTTCTCTACCTCTTTCCCCCTATGGCTCTTTCTCTCTCGGCGGCGATCACAGTTGCCTTGGGTCGGGTGCGGGGTTCACGATCGCGACTTTCGTGCTTCTCTCTCTCTTTCGGAATTGTTCTCGTGCTTGGCGTCGTCAGTGCCTTACATCCAGGGCATGGCATGGGGCCAGACCACTCGTTGGCTCGGCGGGATGCAGCTGGTTGAGCGGGGCCGCGATGATGGCTCTAGGCGTAATTGCGTGGCCTCGCTCAGCCCTGGCTCAGGGAGCGTCAACGTCGTGCTTTTTGAAGTTAGTTGAAGTTTGGCCGTTGTTTGTCATCCGCGGCGTAAGGCAGGCCTTTTTACTTCCGACTGGTGTAGTAGGCGAAACCTTGCTGGTTGAAAAAAACCCTGCCGAGGTAACAAAGTTTGGCTAGTTGTTAGCTGCAAGCTGGTAGTTCTGTGGGTCTCGAACAAAGGGAGCGGGCCGTGAGGTGAGATGGAAGGTTTGGTTTTCCCTGTAATAGTAAAAGTCTTTATATGCCGTAGTTATGGCTTCTATTGGCTGATAGCCAAGAGATCCCAGTGGGGGTAGTTGCCCTCAAAGCACCTTTGTGTTGCTTTGTCCTGGAAAGAATGTATTAGTTTTGTCTTTGCTTATCAAGGATTTCTCTCAAATATTTGGGTGTTAAACACAAGATGGCTTTCCTGGTGATATGCTCCTTATAGGGTAAAAAGGTGGAGTTTTTACTTCATCCTAGAACAGACCTGGTTACCATAAGACAGAGGCCGGTCGGCCACGAGATTCAAGCTTTTATACGGGAGGGGAAGAGACGTGTGATTGCATTCTCTACATCTTTTCCAGTTTGCGCAAATATATATATTTAGGCCTATTAAAACCCACTAGCCTTGATAGCAGTATTAATAAGCTCAGACCTTATTTATTTTGGGTTTTGAGCAATGTGGAAGCAGGTCCCTATATAACTGGGTCTCAATCCCCATCCATAGGCAGGGGTAGAGAGAGGTTAGAGCCTGCATTGAGGAATGCTGGTTTCAACACACTGTATTCACCTTATTTTCGAATGTGGAATCAAAACCATATCAGAACTTTCAATTTGGTGAGGAATGTCCGGCGAGGCTCAACTCCATGCTTGCTTTTTCAAACGAGAACGGTAAATCTGCCCCACCTATGTAACCCTTCTGAAAAACTAGCATAATCTATTATTATTCTTTTAGTTCTATCCATTGACAAATATAAAGATACATGTTTATAGACTGTACATATCTAGTACTGTATGTGTTGTCCTCACTTTTCTTTCTCTCTCCCTCCGTTCCTCAGAGCCTTTTGTTCTCGTACCAGCCCCCACAGCCTTTCAGCCGCCTGTCCGTGTCCCAGGCGGGCAGCCTGACCATCACTGACACCCAGCTATCTGACGCGGGCTACTACAGCTGCCAGGCCCTGAACATCGCTGGCAGTGTGATCACTAAAGCCCTGCTGGAGGTGACAGACTGTGAGTACGGCGCTCTTAATTGGTATAGTCAGCTACTACTACTAGTAAGCTAATATACTTTACTCCGGTACCTGTCCACAGCCCTGGTTTTCTAAATCGGGACATAACGTATTTTAGTTGACGCACAATATGCCTGGGGAATATTCATACCTACGCCACATTGAGATGGCAGCATGCGTGTCGGCAATTTACAGTTCATGCAAAAGATGCGAAAGTGCCAAAAATAACGGTCATTAGCCTATATAACTTTGTCCAATACACAAACGAACCATTTCATAAGCATAATGTTGTGTAAGTGTAATACTTAAAATAAATGTTTTTCTATGCCTTGAACTAAGTTCACTCTTTGCATGAGTGAGTTCCTGGTTGTTCCATTTCACTACATTTACACTTCATTCATTGCAAGTAGGCTACCCGACCGAAAAAAAAATTAATAATAACGTTGCTGAACACCGACGGACCGTTTCTATCTCGCTAGGATTGCATTAATGAAATGATGACAAAGCCTATAACGTCACAGTGGCTCACTTGGAGGTGAGCCGGCTCATTTTGGCCCCACTCCAGAGCAGGCCCATCTCGGGCGCGGCGCGGTACGACTTGGTGCGGTTAAACTGGTATCGGAAATGCAAATCAGTGTGGCATGGCTTGAATCCAATGCTCCAGGGGAAAAGCCTCATAAGTGAGGCGATGACCTAGCATGGGTTCTTTTCTTTTGTGCTGCTTAGTTACATGGCCTTGGTTATTGTAAACCAAGGCCATGCTAACCCTTTGTTTCTAACATACCTCTTTGTTACCATGGAAATCAAGTCTGGCCTCCTGTCTCGACAAAATGAAAATTCTTCCAACTTACAAATGTTTTACAGCAGATATGTATTTATTACACACTCTCAGCTAATGAATTACATAGACTGTCCACATCCTCAGGGGAAGCACACCTCAATTGGAGTAACATTTAAAAAACAAGGGTAGCAGCGAGGATGTTGTTTTCTCTTCATCTTGTTTGTTGAATTAGATCAAGTCAACCGACAACAGCTGTTTCCCAAAGGTCCTGTCACTCTGATTAGTTGACTGTGACCATTAATGCAATAGCCTAATTGCCCAAGCTAAATTGGTATAAATTGTTAACTCTAGATGGTAGTCATTTGTGTTAATTGTGTCACTCAATTTGTGTCTGTCTGAGTACTTTAGGTTATTTTTATACCATGACTGCAAACCTTGATGCACTCACTCACACAAACAAGATAACATTATGGTTTACAAAAGAAAGGACCCACACACAAATGGAAAAAAAGAAAATCATATTTTTGTTAAATATACTTGTAAGACCATCCTGATTTTGTGAGATTCATGGTTTGTTAATAATAAGCCAATTGAACTTTCATCAAATAATAAATGTATACTCATGTTATGTTTCTAATAGAGGTGGTTCTTTGTGTGTGTGTGTGTCTGTGTGTGTGTGTGAGAGAGATTGGGGGAGGTGTTGCAAGCTTTAAACCTCTACAGTATAGGGTGTCGATACACAAAACCACTGGTACAAACATTATCCCCACTAACTACTGGCTGTGTCCTGCTGTACTTTAGCATGACAAACTTGCTGCTTTTGATGTGTTTAATGTCGCCTTGTATAGCTGACACCACCATCGGAGTTTGAATCTGTGGGTGAATGGGTGAATCTCTTACCATTTATATAGTATTCTCCACTTTATAGCCTATACCTGTGCTAATTTGTAGTAATATATAATGAGACAATCATGTGTAAGGAACTCCAAAGCATACAGACATGGATGATGGCTGTGTTAATTTCGAACGAATGGACAATGTCTCTTTTACAGAGACTGTTTACTGTGGCTTACAGAGAATAGTGCAGAAACCATCCAGTGAGCAGCACTTATGTAGGCAAATCCCATCTGTGAACCTTGGCGTGGATGAACTACGGCCAAGGTGGAGCAGGTGTGCCTAATAAAGTGTAGACTGAGCGTATGCCTTTAATGAACCCAATTGGTTAGGCTGGTATCGGTACTTTAATGTTTTTGTGCATTGGCTGGCTGAGCGGTTATTTACAGTGTATAATCATTACCCCACCCGAATTGAGAGCAACTCACACAGTTGGGAATTGAGTCACCCACTTAACGTCTCCCCCATTACAGATCATGTGAATTAAATGAGACAGGCTTGTGTTTGATGTAAACTGTGGTGTGTATCTTCTCCACTGCTATTCTCCTTTCCTTGCTGTTCTGTTCCTGCCTCTCTACATTCTCCCCTCCCCCAAAGTGTCTTCTGGAATACAGCCCCTTACCTCTCCCTCTCCTCCCCTCCCCTCCTCCCTCCATCAGCTGGCTTGGAGGGGTGCTTTTGTATGGAAAGAACTGGCCTGCACATTACCTTGGGCACTTTTCAAGGTTTTCATTATGGCTTCTTTTTTTTTTAATAGGATTTCCCCTAACCCCCACTCTCACCCATTACAGTCCAGCCTCTCTCACTTGCACCCACCCACACACACACCTGAAACAGACGCACAATTATATACAGGCTTCTGTAGTGGAGGAGTGGGCGAGCGAGAAATGGGATTTGTTATTACCTGTGTTTGCTTGGGTCTGTGATTGGGCAGCTCCCGCGGCGCTGCTGCCCAATAGACGATTAGCAAGCCGCTTTTAGGCGGGAGGTAGGAAGTTGATTTTTATTTCCCCTGCCCCCTCCCTCGCCAACCACAAGCCCATTGTACTCACCCTTTGCCAATTTTCTCTTCAATATCTTTCTTATCTTTTCTGGCCTTCATGTTGCTGCTCTACTTTAAATTACTATTCTTCTCCTGTCGGCTTTGCCTTGTTTAATTTCAACATGTTTCTTAAGCTGTTTGACTTGACTGTTTGACCAAGCATAAAAAATGTTTTTTAATGTCTTCCTTCCTTTCTTGTTATGTTATTTGACTTTGATATTTTTAAGTAGTGGCCCTGGACCACTTTCCTCCTGTGATCAGACGGGGTCCGGTCAACCAGACGGTTCCTGTAGACAGTACGGTGGTATTTGGTTGCCAAGCAACAGGACACCCAACTCCTACAATCCGCTGGACCAAAGACGGCATTGAGGTGTCTCCGGGAGACTCACGTGTGTCCCTGCTCGATGCAGGGTCCCTGGAGATCCGCTACGCCCAGGTATAGTGGATGAGGCTCAACAGCATTTACCCTTATGTGCTCTATTGAGCCCAGATTGGGTCCAGACTGAAGAAAAAGCCTTGTTGAAGTAGACAGCCACATCTGTTAACAGTCACATCTTAAGGCGCCTTGTGTGTGTGAAAGAGGAAACCCTGATACCCTGATACTGGAAGGTTACAAGCTACAATCTGATAACCTGTCCAGGAGTTTCCCATTCACCCTTTTCTAAGCCTCAGGTCAACATTTTTGTCTTTGTTCTATCGGTTGCAGAGAGAGGCTATGTGAGATGTAGCCTATGTGTAAGTTAAGTATAGTTTGGTAGGCTAATGCAGATTATTGACAGCCAGGGCACGATAGGATACCATACAGTGCATGCGTCCGTGCTATAGGTGTGTGAGTGTGTGTTTGAGAGAGCAGGGCCTGAAGAAGGTGTATTGCCTAATCACAGCAATTCGGAGAGCCAATGCAAAGCATATTGCTTTCAATGTTTCACTATATTAGGACTGACTCCAAATACTTGATTATTCGGGTATTCGTTTGTTGGGTATGTATTCGATTTGAAATATTAGGATTCAAGTATACATTTTTTCACATTATGCATGCAGTTTTCCCATTAATCCCTACTGTCTCTGTATAAAGCCACATGTTAAAAATGTTATAAACTCAGAATATGTTGGCCTTTTTTTTAATTAACAAATTGGTAATTTCTGCGCAGGATTGTGGTAACAATTGTATTATATTTTTGATACCAAGACTATGTTATTGATATTTTTTATGTTAATGTATGTGGTGTAAGTAAAGTTACAGTAAAATAAGTTAACTGAATGCAGCAAATGGGCAGCCCTAGTTTAATGTTAAGTTCACACTACATGCCTTTCAAGGTCGTCAGATCGCTGTGCAGCACACACACATGGCAATCTTGTAATCGCTTGTCTTGAAGTCGTCGTGTGATTCACACTACTTGACTGACTGGCGAGTCAAACTACAACTTGGATATTGACTTTCTATCTCACAAACAGGATGTAGCATGTTCCTAGCGTTCACACCTTGTTGAATGGAGCCAATACATTTCTCAACATGGCTACTTTCAATCACAACATTTTTCAACACTAATGTGGTTAGAAAAGTTGATCATTTGACTTGCAAAATGTTCAGGTGGGCTTTGCGACACATCGCAGACACGTCGGTGATACTTCAGCTCACATGTCAGAAGTTCACACTACACAATCGTCGTTTAGTGTGAACGAGGCATAACTTGTGTGGTTATGCCTGTCTTCCTCAGCTGGGGGACTCTGGCTTTTACAAGTGTGTAGCCTCCAGTCCGAGTGGAGAGGCTTCCTGGACAGCACACCTCCAGCTGGAGGGTAGGTTCCATACTGTGCCTTATACTTATACTTATGCTGTGTTTAATACCGTGTCCTAATACCGTGTCATATACTGTGTCTTATACCGTGTCTTAATCTATGTCTTATTCTGTGTCTTATTCCATGCCTTATTCTGTGTCTTATACCGTGTCTTATTCGGTGTTTTATACCATGACATTCCTTGTCTTATACAGTGTCTTATTGTATCTTATTCGGTCTTATACTATGTATTATTCTGTGCTTTATACCGTGTCATATTGTGTCCTAAACTATGTTTAATACTGTGTCTGTATACACAGTGGCCCAGTGGATAGCACTGTGGGCTCACAGCAAGACGGTCTTGGGTTTGAACCCTTGTCGTCTCAGTTTCCCCCACATCTAAAAAACATGTCAGGTTCACTCTCTCCTGTCAGTGCCATTGACCAGAGACACTGGCATATATCTTGAGTTGGACCCTGGGCGCTGCACAGTGGCTGCCCACTGCTCCCTTGAGGGATGGGTTAAATGCAGTGAACACATTTTGCTATGTGTATGTGACAATAAAAGTATGTTTATTCTGTGTCTTATACGGTGTCTTATAATGTTTCTGTATACTGTGTCTTATGCGTCACACTGAGGTGTTGTATGATTAAATAAATGTTGTTTCTGTGGCAGAGCCTGGAGTGATTCTGAAGACAAGTCGCCCCACAGACCCTCACCTGATTCCCAGAGCTCCGTCCAAACCGGAGGTCACTGATGCCAACAGCATGTGGGTCACACTTTCCTGGGAGTCCAAGCACACCACTGAAGCTACCAACACCTACTACATTATTGAGGCTTTCAGGTGGGAACATTGTGTTAAACTGTAAAGGACAATATTTGCTTCTGCGTCGAGTGCCGTTGTGAGCATATTATACTACTCTGGTTTGTCAGCCGTGCGAACCTGTGCATGCTGACTGTGCATGCCAAGCCCCACTATACGGAAGTGCCATGTCTTAGTTAGGATATGGAAATAGAACACATAATAGATGTATACATTTTGAAATAAGCATATTCAAATATTTATCTTCCTTTTAGTGACACCAACTTTATCATAGGTATCTGTGTTAATAGAAAATAGGTTACCACTTTACAATAAGACTACCCTTATAAAGGATGTATACATGATTTACAATTAGGTTATTAATTAAGTTGTAAACACAAATCATTATTAAATGGTTATAAACCAGTTTTCATGAAGGCTCACTTTTTGGCAAGATCAAGTTACTGCTATCTATCTGTTATGTTACATTTTCAGCTTTTGCTGTGATGTAGGCCTATACAATTATTATATTATTATTATTATATTATTATATTTTTACTGGAATTGTGTTGGCGAACTCTCAAGGTATGAGATACTCTTGATATTTTTTGTTAATTAACTCTAGAAAATGTTATGTAACCATCATAAATAAGTTAGTAAAATGACTAACTATTACAGTTTTTTAATTTGGATGTAGTCTAGGGTTACTATTCCTATTATATCTGATCAACATGTTAATCAATCCATCCATCCATCCATCCATCATCATCATCCGCTTATCCAGAGTTGGGTTGCGGGGGCAGCAGCTTCAGCAGGGGACCCCAAACCTCCCATTCCCGAGCCACATTGGAAAGCTCTGACTGAGGGATCCCGAGGCGTTCCCAGGCCAGTGTGGAGATATAATCTTTCCACCTAGTCCTGGGTCTTCCCCGAGGCCTCCT
>JAODLL010004455.1:0-11112 GCA_026546735.1 Forbesichthys agassizii | reverse complement strand
GAAAGAGTATTCGAATACTCGTTCGGAAATACCATCAAGTATTCGAAAACTGTAAAATGGTATTCGGGACAGCCCTAGTACAATTTAATTTACATAATTTAGTGAATGATTTTTATCCAAAGTGACTTAGGTCTTATTGAAACAGTCCAGTGGAGCTGGGCTGAGATGAACATATGGACAGCTACAGGCTGCTGGTTATAAACCAGCGAAGTAGAACGGGGAGGAGGAGCATTGCCCCTGGGTGCCACTCCTGACACTACAACATGCAACCTAATATATCAAGCTATAGGGACAATCCATTCAATCTATGTTCTGCTGTCGCATTTCAAGCTGCCTGATAAGAAAAATGTAGAACAGGATGATATTCCAGGCATGTGCAAATTGCAGATAAGGAGAGAAATGTAGTGTTAACTTGTATTTTCCTTCTGACTTAATTTTGAATGCCTTGAACTGTTTGAGGGAACAAGGAACTGTTACATAATTGACTGTAAATGAAATTGAATGAATGTAGTAAACTATTTAAATAGGATGTGGTTCAAATGTAGGACAAGTAGCCTTAGAGTCTGTTCACAGACAAACAGTGAGGTTGATTTGTGAGCCAAGTCCTGACACTGAGGAGGTGGCAGTGCGCTGAAACGCCTTGCTGTTTCACCGCCATATTGACTTAATTTAGAATTGGTCTAGAGCCGGCCCACAAACAAACCTTAACATTGTCAGGAAATGTCAATCAAAACCTGCTGGCCCCATTTATCGGAGGCCAGAAAATGGAGGCTGAAAATGTTACAATGTTAAATTTAAGAAAATAATAAGAAGCTCCACAGAAGACTTCTGTTCACACATCATTTTCAAGTTGTATTTGCCATATACACAAAGAGCAGCAGAAATGAAAGCTAGTGGAATACTGTATTGGTCACAGACAAAATAAGTAACAGTTTTAGTAAAACAATAATATGATATATGCAGTAGCCAAAGCGTGAAATAGTGAAGTGTGAAAAGGTGACATTAGTAAAGTGGCAACAGTGTGCAGGTTTGCTCCAGGAATAAGGCAGCACAGCCAATCCTGTCACTATCGTCTGCTAAATGGTGCATGAGCATGAGGACCTGAACCAACAGCTTTCATCCCGCAGGCCACCGGACTGTTGTTGTATTTTATATTTTACCTTTATATGGGCCTGTCGCGATAGTCACTATATCACCTTATCGTGCGATATATGAAAATTACCTAATTTTTCTGACCGCGATAATACTGTATTTACATGGGTGTTGCTGACTTAAGACATAAGTTAAGTGCTGCGCTACTCCTGTGCTTTTCTCTCCTGTGCTTGTTTCTATCGCTCTCTCGCTCGCACACACACACACAGAGCAGATAGCAACAGCTACAGATACGTGTTCCTCAAGGCCAATGGATATTGAATTGTTTAGGTAAAGGTGTTTTTCCTGACGACTGTATAATTTCAGCCAACAACATCTAGAAGAATAAATGCAAGAATACGGCATTTGTTTTATTCGCTTCGTTTGTAGGCTACGCCAAGCAATGATACTAGTGTAACCTATCACAACGAATAATTAATGTCACATGACAATAGCGGAACAGAGGTCCGTTTAGAATTGGCAAACTTTTTTCCGTTTGCTTGATTTCACAGCAAACTGAAGAAGTAGTTCTCAATGAACACACATTGGATTGGACTGGACGAAGGGTGGACGAAGTTTCAATCTAATATGTTTGGAATGTTTACACAAAAAGTTCAACATTCAAGGTCAAAGCAAACGTTCGCCACGAACATTAGCCAATTCTGAACTCACCTCATAATTTTGCTGCTGGTTAAAATATCTACCGGTCTACAGAAAATATGGAATATGTCACTGCAAACCTGAAATGATTATAGTATGTTTTTTAATGATAACACATTTGAGTTCGCTTTATAAGGCACACTGCTTACCCACATAGCCTATGAACTCACAAACATATTAACTTTCACCCTAAAATACTGGATTAAGTTACTGTTCCGTCTGGACAAAATCATGGTCGCTGGTGTAGGGCACATCAATTTGTAATTCACAACCAACCTTTACCACGACAGTGTGTTGGATGCTTGTTTTGAATATAACATGTTTTCCGTGTTTCAGTTAAATGTATCCCTGCTTCCCTGGTCGACTCCTTGGATTAGGCCTATATAGTCAGTCATTCCACCCTTGTCTTTTCTTGTCTGCCCTTAAAATAACAATAATATCATTGATCGCGGTTATTACTTGGACAATTAATCGGCCAACAAAAAAGAGTTATCGTGACAGGCCTACCTTTATATAATCCATCTGTCTTCATCCGCTTATCCCGAGTCGGGTCGCGGGGGCAGCAGCTCCAGCAGGGGATCCCAAACCTCCCTTTCCCCAGCCACATTAGCAAGCTCTGACATGGGATTCCTAAGGCATTCCCAGGTCAGTGTGGAGATATAATCTCTTCACCGCGTCCCTTCCTCCTCTCAGCTGGACGTGCATGGAAAACCTCCCAAGGGAGGTGCCCTGGGATCATCCCTACCAGATGCCCATGCCATCTCAACTGGCTCCTTTCAACGCAAAGTGGCTCTACTCCGAGTTCCTCACAGATAGCCGAGCTTCTCACCCTATCTCTAAGGAAGAAGCCAGCCACCCTCCTGAGAAAACCCATTTTGTCCGCTTGTACCCGTGATCTTGGTCTTACGATCATTACCTACCCTTCATTACCTTAGGTGAGGGTAGCAACATCAATTGTCCAGTAGATCGAGAGCTTTGCCTTCCGGCTCAGCTCTCTTTTCGTCACAAAGGTGTGATAAAGCGATTGCAATACTGCTCCCACAGCTTTGATTCTCTGGCCAATCTCCCGCTCCATAGTCCCTTCAGTCGCAAACAAGACCCCGAGTTACTTAAACTTCTTCACTTAGGGTAAGGACACAATCCCTATCTGGAGTAGACTTTACCAGGGAGGCTGAGTAGTGTGATAGCCCTATTATTGGCACACACATTCTGGTCCCCTATCCCACTCCTTTGGCACTGTCCCTGACTTCCACATTATGTTGAAGATGTGTGTCATCCAAGACATTCCCTTCACTTCCAAAGCTTTTAGCATTTCTGGACGGATTTTATCAATCCTCAGTGCTTTGCCACTGTGGAGTTGTTTGACTATCTCAGTGACCTCATCCAGGGAAATTGATGATGATCCCCCATCAGCCTCCAGCTCTGTCTCTATTAAAGAGAGTGTGTCAGTCTGATTAAGGAGTTCCTCAAAGTGTTCCTTCCACCGCTCAATTAACTCCTCAGTTGAGCAATGATGCCGCTTTCCCCTCCTGAGTTGGCGTACGATTTTCCAGAAACATTTTGGTGCCGACCCAAAGTATTTTTCCATGGCTTCTATGAAGCTCTCACACACCCGCTGCTTTGTCTGATTTTCCAATCAGGTTTAATGTCCCCAACTTCCACAGGGATGCCAGAGAAGCTCTGCCGGAGGTGTGCGTTGAAGATCTCACGGACAGGAGCCTCCTCCAGACTTTCCCAGTTTACGCGCACTACCCGTTTGGGCTTACCAGGTCTGTCCAGAGTCTTCTGTTATTGACAGTCCATGACTAGCACAGAAGTCTAACAGTAAACAGCCACTCAGGTTTAGATCCTCCCAATCACACCTCTCCAGGTGACTCCATCATTGCCCACGTGCGCGTTGAAGTCTCCCAACAGAACTATGGAGTCCCCTACTAGAGCCCCATACAGGACTCCATTCAGGGTCCATAGGAAGGCCAAATACTTCAAACTGCTGCATATGCACAGACAGAGTTTTCCCCACCTCAAATTGCCCGGAAGATCGAGAGCTTTGCCTTCCGACTCAGCTCAGGTAAAGTGTTTGCAATACCGCTCCCGCTGCTCAGATTCTCCAGCCAATCTCCCGCTCTAATGTCCCCTCACTCGTGAACAAGACCCGAGGTACTTGAACTCCTTCACTTGGGGTAAGGACTCATTCCCTACCCGGAGTATGCACTCCATCGGTTTCCTGCTGAGAACCATGGCCACTGATTTTGCGGTACTAACCGCAATCTGACATCTTCCTCTGGCACTAATTAGAATTGACAATCCTACGTGTGTAGGTAGTTAACCACTTTCAACTACAGTTTCTAGTTTGAAATAGGTACGCGTGAACGTCTTTTGCGACATACAGGTAAACATAGGCATATGATCGGTAACGTAACCCACTATATTAGACAGACAGGGCGGTGCATCTGTTTAGAACCTTTTGCATTTATAGTATGCATTTTAAGTTTAACGTAGCTAAAGGCAGCCAATCTACCTACCTCATTTCATAATGTGTGATGAGTGATAATTGATGCTTCTTACTGTAGGCCTACGTCCGTTTCAAGCACCAGAGGGACATATTTAAATCGCCATGACCGCCCTACAGGTTTTTTTTTCAGTAAAGGTTCCAGTGATCCTGTCCATGAAAATACATATCTAGTCTTATTTTTTGACATGCTGTTCATCTTTAGTATTACATTTTCTGACTAAATGCATTGTTGACACCGGCTGGTACATGCCCAATGTGCCTGACTGGTCATGTCAACATTTCCACGCGACGCGTGTAGTAGGTCTATCAGATAAGACAGTCCTCTGGATGTAAGTTGGAGGGAATATTTTAACCCCTGTATAATGTAGATTTAAGTCTTCAACTCTCTTTCCTGTTTCGAACATGTTTTGAAGCCTGGCATTCAGTCCACAACTGCCAAAGGCATACTTTTGAACAAAATCAACATTATACAATACTGTCAAAACACTGTTAAAACACTGTCATAATATTTATAATGCGCTACTACTCCGATATCATTGGCCAGCCCTAGTGCGCCTTTCATGTTTGGGGGATACACGTGGACTCATATCAACCATAGGTCATAATATTGTTTAGTTTGGCTGAATTATAAAAGCCACAAGTGGCACCAAATGAAGAGCCATTTTGGAGCCAAAAGAGAGCCAAAAGACTCTTGTTGAGCCGAGTCTAATGAGCTGGCTCACCAAAAAGAGCCGGAATGCCCATCACCACGGTAAACTGAAGTCTCCTGAACACCTTTATTTGTTTAATTTAAGGTGATTGGCAGCATGCAGTGTTGCATTAGCTACCGCCCTCTGCTGGACTGTTTAGGCTATTGTACTATCCCTGTATTAACCACACCATGTAGCAGGCACATAAGGTAAATGTCCCTGGATGGAACTTCATGTCTGAGTAGAGAAAATCATCATACCATACATGCGCCTGTATGGTCATGCAGGTAATTAACCAGGAACAATGTGTTAAAAGGGCTTAAATCAGTAGCCTACAAACAAACAAGCAAATAATCTAAGAACTACAGGGAATGTGTGTAGATTGCATTTGCCCTAAAACAATTAAAATAGTTTTAATCTCATTTACAATATAAATACAATATTATTATTTACTTTTGTTGTTGTTATTATTTTTATTGTTATTATTAATTATTTAATAGGGCTCAGGGGGGAGGTGCTAACTATGATAGAGGGGTGCTATCTGTCCTAGCAGGCATGCTAAGACAGATGGGACACATTTCTAGATGTGTAAACGTACAGTTTACCATTTCAAAATACAATTTCACATCGCGGTCACAAGCCAAACAGCACACTTATGGCACACATTTCACCTGGTTGACACCTACGAACAGCTCTGGTCTGTTGCCTGAATTCCCTGCTGGTGTAAAGTAGACCTCCAGTCTGACTCACTAATACATACACACACGCACACACACACACACACACGCGCAATAATGCACATACAGTTGCAAGAAAAAGTATGTGAACCCCTTGGGATTCCGTGGAGTTTTGCATGAATTGGTCATAAAATGTGCTCTGAACTTCATCTAAGTCACAATAGAAAAACACAGTCTGCTGAAAATAATACTACACAAACATTAGATGTTGCCATGGTTTAATTGAACATAAAATGTAAACATTCACAGTGCAGCGAGGAAAAAGTATGTGAACATACTTCTTCTTGCAACTGTACATAAACACATACATACACACACACACACGCATACACACACACATACTGAGGACAGAGCTAAAAGGAAATAATCTGAATGAATTGCAAAAAAAAATCACTTGAAGTATCCTTATCCATGCAGAAATAGGGTTTGAGGTTCTCTCTTGTGCACATCAATATACAAATAATTATATTGTGGATCCGATGTCAATGTAAAACAAAAATACAGTTGCCCCATGTTATAAGGGAAATCAGCAGGGAAGTCTTAAAAAACACTATTACAATAATTACATACAGTAAATTGGGTTAACTTTATATAGCGTTAACGTTACAGAGCACACAGCTCTGTCAGAACCATCGTTCGCCATTATTTAGCACAGTAGTGAATAATACTCTATGTAACCCCTACAAGCAAACTAGTACTCACCGATGTTGAGATGTGGTTCACCTAGTCTCACCCTCTTCTGTCCTTTAGCACTATGTCACATAAACAACTCTGTGAACATCTGAGATGTAGACCCATGTTAGCTCCACAGCGCTTTTAGAAATTGAGAAGTAGATTTTCATTGGCTGTTAACATTGTCACTTACGAAGTCTGTATTTGTAATTCCGGTGCGACGGTAGTTCGGTAGCCGGCTTTATTGACATATTTCAGTTAACCTAACCTTAACATATTTTAAGCATAAACACTAACTTATCTAACATACAGGTATATACAATACCTAAAAACAGCCAGTCCTTCTGTTAAGTTTCTCAACAAATTCCTCTGCATAAATGTAATGTCCAACTTTGGCATTGAGTTATATAGTTGGTGCATGTCAATCAAAATACCTGTGAAGTAGGCGGATATTGATGCAGCGAGCCAGTGCTGTGTCCCAGACTTTACGTAGGTACAGGCTGTCTCTGATAGACGGCTCACAATGGTTCACCTAACTCAAGTTGAGTGAATGAGTAAGTGTGAGCGTGTGTGTGTGTGTTGGTATTAGTGTGTTAAGTGATGTGTTCGGAGGACCTTGAAGGGCCCCACATACCGGTGCACCAACTTACACAGCAGGCGGAGCGGCAGGTCCCGCGCAGACAGCCACACCCTGTCCCCCATAGCGTACTCTGGGGCCTCGGACCACCGCCGGTCCACCTGGTTCTTCTGCTGGTTGACGGCCCTTGTCAGACGGACCCGTGCGGCAGCCCACGCCTCCACTGCTCGACGGCACCAGTCCTCCACTGCTGGTACGTCACTGAGCAGAGTCCCCATCCAGGGACAGAGCGGTGGTTGGTGTCCCAAAACCAGCTGGAACGGGGTCCACCCCGTGGAGGACTGGCGCAGGGAGTTCTGGGCATATTCCGCCCAGGGGAGGAAATGCGCCCAGTCATGGGGGCTGTCCGCGCAGTAAGTCCGCAGGTACTGGCAGAGTTCTTGGTTGGTCAGCTCAGCCTGCTCGTTGGATTGGGGATGGTACCCGGATGTGAGGCTGACCGCGACCCCTAGGCGAGCCATGAACGCCTTCCACACTCTGGACGTGAATTGGGGGCCGTGGTCTGAGACGATGTCCTCCGGAAGGCCATACAGCCGGAAGACCTGCTGGAACAGCACGGGTCTCCCACGGAGACGCCCCAGAGGGCCCGGGAGCACGAGCCTCGTCTATCGGGAGAGGGGAGAGACGCGCCGTTAGGTGTTGGAACGCCTCCAACAGCTGCGTCAAACAATCTCCCATGGATTAACATCTCTCCTCCAGCGCTGACAGTCGATCCTTGCCCTCGTCACGCTCTTCTGAACTCATCCTACGAAACAAGAGGTAAACACACAACGTGCAACAAGGTATACTGCCAGAGGTAAATCAAAAGCGACAGAATGCAAACAGCGAAAAGTAAAGTAAAACCTCTAGAAACACACAGTATGGCAATCATACAGAATAACCCGCAAGGGTTCTACACATACACATAACTAATATAGGGGAGGACTAAACACGTAACTGGGAACAGGTGCGGGGAATCCCTAGCTGCCACCTGTCACAGATCGGTGATTAGTACTCTGGGGAACGGGAGCGCGTGGGAGAGGCTGGCACCGCCCCACCACGGGACGTAGGCGTGACAATAATGTGGAAAAAGGGAGGGGTAAAAAAACATTCTAAAATTATGTGGTGTATTTCTGTTTCTACCATGTATTTCCAATGTTTGTAAGTATTTTTTGATTATTTATTCACTTACATAAATGTACAGTTTTTGGGTTGACCATTTGAGTTGAGATGGGTTACATACGCACTCAGGATTGTGGGAGCTGACATACATGCTCGCAGTTTCAACTAAGCCACCAATGTTTTTGTAACATTTCAATTACAAGGATAATTCTGGAAACAAATTAACTTTTGTTAAATCCAGTAAAGCATAGCTCTCAGAGGGTTCCAGCTCCCATTATGACAACCACTGCACTAATGCCTTCCACAATATTGTTTTCTCTGTACAGACAGTGGGATCTGTTAGTATGGACAGATTACAGTTTTGGGACTCTCTGTGTTGCATCTCAAACATCAAGACTCTCAAAACCTATTGTAAGTAGTCATTACTGTGTGTCGTCACGCTAATATTGCATGGACTAATGGAGCAATATATTAGAGCAGATTGAAGGCATATTTGCACTTTGAGTTGTGTCTGTCTGGAAGGTTATTGATCTTCTTTCTCCTAGGCCAAGCCCAAATAACTGATGCTTTTAGCAGCCAGAGGCAAGCCCACCTGAGGGAAACTGCCATGCATGTTTTAGTTTGAACTGAGGAGCTGACCTGAGATGGCTAACTCACAAATGATGAAATGATGTATGACATGCAAACAAGGAAAGTATAAATTACTTGTGGATTAAATGTGGATTCATGAAATCAAAGTAGACATTATATTGAATAAAAAAAATGTACATTTAAAAGCATGGAACCTGATAGGGTGCTTTATACAGTATATGTGATCATAACTTTAAAACCACTAGTAAAGTCACGTTTCTCATTCTGAAATTAAATGCATGAAAGTCAGAATTGAAACATATTTTCACAACATTCTGGACATATTCTTCCAAACAATTGGAATAGTAGTGGTGTGTCATTTCAAACTCATTATCTGACTTAGTGTGACTCAAGCCCACGCTTGCGTGAAGGGTCTTGATCTTGGACTAATTCGGTTGTTACAGTGGCAGCTGCATACAGTATGCTCAGTACAGGAAACACAATAATTAATTCCGTTATTAGCCATGTGTCAGGTTTAAATAGTAGCCTACGTTGCCTCAACATGGTTTTTCAAAAACGACACAGAAATTATTCTTTTCTAAATCTCCCAGGTAGGCTAACTAATGATTTTTGAACCATCCATAGCAATAGCTTTCTAACTTGAAACTGTTGTAAAAGTGATATTGTTGTGTTATATAGGTGTGGACGAGAGTAGCCCGCAGAGCATGTTCTAAAAATAGCATTAGTTGACATGGAGCTCCATCTAAAATATTTATTTAAATGTGTTGAAGTTTTATAAAATCCAAAACACTTGCATTGATGTAGATTTGAAAATGACGGTATTGATTTTAACATGTTGTATGAATGAACTCTAAACTTGTCTGGGCTCAAAGATCAATATTGTTTGCGTGACAACAAACCTCTCACTATGCTATGACAAGCAAACAGGCAGTGGGAGCTAGAAAAAAAATAAACAGACAAACATTGCAGAAAAGCTAAAGAAAACCTACTATTTTTGTTGCGTTGACTGTGGCAACGGCAAAGCAGAGCAATGTAGAGACACTTCTCTCTGATGGTCAGAAGAGTGTCACCTATGTCCGGGAACTTAACAGAGCAGCTGGACAGGGATCTGGTTATAAGTGCAGGTAGTTTAATAGCCTGTCCAATGCGAGTCCATGGACAGCAGCAGTAGGCCTACACCGCAGCTGATTATGTGTATCCGAAATAATTTGAAGATGTGACATTTAAAGTAATAGGAATAGTTGGCTATACACTTTTTGCCAAATTCAACAAACACCTCCTTGCATTTAGATATTTTACCGATGTCTCTGCATGCTGAAAAATAATCCTGGGGCGGCAGAGACCTCTTGAGACCTGCATTTAATGGTTTCTTAAAACCCCAAAAAATACAAAACCGTAAAGAAAGATACACACAAATAACAGAGATATGAGGATAATGCTGACTTTGAAATATTTAAACAGATTGAGATTAAATAACAATAATAATGGTGTTGTTATTATTGTGAGGAATCATTACCAGTAGCCTAACATGTGATCAGACAATTCTTGACGTAGCGCTCAGCTCCAAAAAGGTTGGTGACCCCTGCTCTAGCATTTTCCTGTTTGGGCCCCTGAGATACATTCGGCTAAACATTACTGCAGTAATGTATAGCCGAATATATACAGGATCTCAGGAACCTAACACAAGCAACGATGTAGTGTACTATGTTATTTGGCTTTGAAGAGAACGGCAGGACCCTAAGGGAGTTTTGGCCGTGTTTCAAACTTTTGACATTTTTGCTTGTACAGGCATTTCTGTAATAGGTATCATAATGTGTTTTATGTCCCTGGAATCAGCACATTCTCAGCTACAATTGAGACATTTAGATGATCATTTGTGTAATTAATGCAGAAAATTAAAAAATGTATGTAAATTTGTTGTGTTTTTTATTACACAGAGCATGGAAAACTGAATTGCAGATCTTTTTTCAAACACATTTTGTTACTCCATGCCTTTACAAACTATATAACTCTTGGTCAAACACAGAAACCAAAAATATACAACTATTTGCATTTTTTGGGATAGTTTCCAAAACCATTTTTTGGGCCAAAATCAACAAAGTTAGCTGTGCCACAGGTGGAAGCAGTTCCTCTCTGGTATGAGACAAAGTAGAACATCACATTCCGGCACATACCGGGTTGGTCCGTGTGATGCATCTCAGTTCAATTTTTCCGGCTATGGACGGGTATCTGGGGGGGTAGGGCCGAGTCAGGTTGTCCGGGGTTTTGCTTTTGCCGGCTTTGAGGGACTGAAGTTTAATATATGTTAACCATTTCTCCATTATTTATGTTTACTGGTCGAGGATTCAGTATTGGAGGTTCTGGGAGGTGTGTCGTGGATTG
>JAODLL010004453.1:0-34071 GCA_026546735.1 Forbesichthys agassizii | reverse complement strand
ATATATTGTATTGTTTTTACTAATTTTGTATTGTTTTTAATGACGTAGTGTAAAGCACTTTGTGTTACATGAATTTGTATGAAAAGTGCTACATAAATAAAGATTGATTGATTGATTGATTGATTGATTGATTGATGTTGCAGCCATTAACGAGCTGTCCAGCCTATTATCATACTCTACTGTAACACAACACACTTTTCAATGAGGGCTTGGATTGATATATTTTCTCTTTATTGATTGACTGTTTCTGTTTACTGCTACAACAAATTATAATGTTGTAGCCTACCATATTTGAATAGTGCTTTTAATCTTCCTAACATCATCTAGCTATTGATAATAATTCATAAAACAGCAGTGATGTCACTGTGTCATTGATCAGCTCTGCACAATACTGACCCCTCTAGGTCTACTAAATCTATAAAAGTGCTGCGACGGACCATGCCGACATCATAAATACAATGCATACTGTATAGAGCTATACAGTATGCTGTTTGTTTTGCAGTGATCACATAAGCGTTGGACCGTATAGATACACTGGAATGTTCCAGATGGTAGCAACCTGCTCAAACATAAATAAATAGTGTGTGTATATGTATGTTGATTTTGACCAAATAGACAGCTTACTGTATATTACTTTTACAGAAGTGTAATTTCAATTTGAAAACAGACTGCTGTAACAGAAACTTTTCTTGGTTCCCGCATAGCCAATGAGTGCAAACAGAAAACTCACATGACAGAGTGCTGTGATTCCCCACCAAGTGGGAGCTCTTGTGTGGAGCCGAAACAAGTGGTAGGGGCGAACGCGAGGCTGTGATCGCACTGTGTTTCCTGTAATGGTGCGGAAGGAGATACTCTGGCCCTGAAGTGGGTCATTGGAAATGACATGCACAGATGTTCACAAGGCTCTGTTGCAGGAACCCAATATAATAGGCTGCCATCAATGAATCTGTCGCGCCATACGTGCCCCTCCAATTTTCCTGGCCAGAGGATCCTAGACTCAATCCCCCATGAGATGAGAGAGAGCTCCCACAAGCTCTATTACTCCTTAAGTTTCCTTCAAGAAGACACAAGAGGAGTGCACCAGAAACGTGTTTGCCATCTTGCTGGCAGAGGGTCTCTTTATGGATGTCCCGTCACCTCAGGTGATAAAACGTGCCAGACATTACAAGAGAGACAGGAAGGAGCAGACATTTTTGGCTACAAACGTTTTTATTTTTTTTATGATTTGTTTATTGATGTTCAATGTTCAATTGTTAATGTACTAATTGTTATTTCATTCACATCTACATGGTGATAGGCATGCACCGTTCAATACTTCTCTCCCTATCACTTTAAGTTAACACTGTTCTCTACCCCTCTCTCTGTTCTCTACCCCTCTCTCTACAGCCAAACGCATTTGTCTGGGCAATTATGGATTTGAACATTAAAGGGACAGTAGAGACCAGCATTAACTGAACATGTCAAAGAACTTTACAACTTTTCCTGTATTCATATTTATGTATTTTTTATAAACTAAATTAGTGTACTTGTTTTGTAACAATTTTCAAACTATACTAAATATTTTTAAAAGACACTTACTGAACTGAATCTATAATCAACATTTGTTTTGAGAATGTCAAATTTTAACAAGTAATTACTGTGTTATACTGTGTTGGCAATTGACATTAATGATACGTAATTGCTGTTTTCTATGCTGAATACAGCTCATCTGAGAGAGAACATTCAGGTGGATAGCAGCATAGCTCTAACCTAACAAACTTAGTTTATTATATATTTTTTATTTTCCTTTTAAATCTTTTTACTTTATGGAGCATTACAATAGACAATGGGTATTGACCATAATTTGCTGAACAAGTCCAGACCGAGAAAGCGGTTGAATCAATAGTGTGGTTTCTCACTTCACTGTCAACTCTCATTGTTGATATCGTCACGGCGCGCACACAAAAGGTTGGCAGGTCGCGGCATAAAAATAGCTGGCACTGTATGGCAAGTGGAGCATCCTGGGAATAATTCAGAGAAGTGGCTCTAGAGCAGAGAAATGAAGCCAAGATTAAGCGATTAACGTCTTCTCGCTGGCAGTCCCGGAACGCTATCTTTAAACAGAGAAGTGTCTGCTCAATGCAGTGAATTATACATTGTATGTGCAATGGATTTTTTGTTTTCTTCTCAATGTTTTTTTTTATTCCTGCCTCTTGACTCAAGTAAGACTTCCCTATTTTAAGACATCAGTGTGGGAATTGGGGAGGGGGGGGGATTGAAAGACAGCGCAGTAACGGATGCAGTCCCTAACGTGTTTCTGCCCTGAGTACTGCCTGCATACAATCAATGGAATTTGAAACCAGGCTAAGTTTGAACTGGGAGGGTAGTGTGTGTGTGTGTGTGTGTGTGTGTGTGTGTGTGTGTGTGTGTGTGTGTGTGAGTGCTTGCACGTTTGGGAAGACATTGATCCTTGCTGCAGGGCTGTAAGAACAATATCAAGGGGTACAGTTTAGAGGGCTATCTTCTTTACTGAAACCCTCTGCATACAGTAACTGCAAACAAAAGCCCACATAGAATTGTGTCTGTGTTGAAACTAAAAATAGGATAGCCGTGTGAAAATTAAACAAATTTAAAACAATGTTATTGGCAGATAAAGCCAGCATTACACATTGCAAGCCTTCTGGCTTACTGTCACCTAAAATTAGCATATAAACACGCAAAGCAGATAATGAATTCAAATTTGAAATGAGATCAGAAAATATTGATGCCGGCCTCTGACTAAGAGTCTGTCTCTGAGGAGTGGTTTCACCGGCCTGTGTTGTTACGCTGGAGGCCATTGCATATGAATTATGACTGCAGAGCACAGCAGCATAACAGAACCACTGGAAGAAGTGTTCCATGACGGCCTGCCTAATTCCCCACTTGCTCGCGTTAAACATTTAACACAAAGGCCGCTTAATTATACATGTACAAGTAATTGCTCATCGGCAAAGAATGTCACATACAGTATACTTTATTGTGCATTGTTGGTGCTTGTCAATGGGAATAAAGGACATAGACTTTGTGTTGTCAATTTGGCAATTTTGTTTAATAAAACAAAATTTATTGTCAAAACAGTAAATTTTTTGTCAAAACAGTCAAAGCAAAAAGCTAATAAGGTCATTAGCACACTGATAAAATAGCTATAGTAGGCTATTTAAAGGTGACCTCTTCGATTTGTGTCAACCTCACCTGAGGGTTGAGTGGCTTACATTCCTCCCTTCATTTACAACCACCCACACGTTAATGGATAGTAATGTTTCCACACACAAATGGTCAGCTGACCAGTGGTTGAACTTTTATTACATATGATTGATACTTTTTAACTATTTGCACATGTTGGCATCTTGCCACGTAGTGCCTATCCAAAGCATGGTATATGATCCACCCCCCATTTTGAAAATGAATTTACTTTGAGAGCATAAATATTTGCAGCAACTGTTTTACTTACCCTCATATTAGATTTTATAAGCATCACAATATGAAGATACAGTATATTGCAGTGATGAGAGATTATTATAGCCATAGATAACCTCAGACAAATACATTTTATATTACAATAAAATATAAAATGTTTTTCATTAAAACAAGAAAAGGTTTCAGTAACTCACTTCAAGTTCAAGTTCAGTTTATTGTCATTCATTCCCATGCAGACTATTCAAATTAATATAATGCTGTTTCTCACAGTCAAATAGATGTCATAATGCAAAGTACAACATACATCAAAAATACTCCACACAACACAGTGACTAGGTACATTGACAAGACAGCTGATCTCCTTAATGGTGATTAAAGCAATACAGTGTAGTGCAACATGCAAACTGTATCTGTAGGCTGTACAATTCAACAATAGCTTAAGTATTAACCTCCTTACAGACAAGTTGTTTCCATTAAATGATTGTTATGAGTTGAGTTTGGGTTCTATGGTGTGGTACGTAATGAAAGATGATGCTGTTTATATTGACTCATAATCACAAGAAGATCTTACAGTAACTGTCCTTGTAAACCAGCTTTCAAATACCAAACTAAAAGTGTGTCATTTACCTTGAGTGATGTCGTCTGATAAAAACCCAGGTCCACATATTAGTTTCCTTAAATTGATACATTATTGTTCTTTCTTAATAATGTCTCCTGAAATTGTTAGCCTACTGCATCTTATGTTAGCCTTTACACACTAGACCATCACCTTGAGGTAGTAACATGGTAATGCCCAAAGTGAATACATCCTAAAATAGTCATCTTTAAAATATGGTCACAAGCTGACTTGTTATACAGTGGAGACCATCGCCCTGCATCATATGCAGATATCACGGTGCAAAAATTAATCCTGTGACCCATAAACCTCACTTAATGTTAAGCCCTCCATGTTTTAGCTTCACAATTGAATCTCCACTGTGCCTAGTGCCTGGGTGGAGGTGGGGTGGAGAGGTAGGGTAAGTGGGCTGGCGAGCAGCTATTCTGCAGATGGCCGGAGCAGTGGGGCTTCTGGCAGCTGCCTCCACAAGCGGTTGTGCAGTAAAAAAGGCCCGTCTTCTCTGAATAATCGTTTGCCAAGCATCAGGTCTTTGGGTGGAAATGAACCAACTGACATTTGTGTTGCAGCTTTTCTTTTGTGATCATGTTTCATGTAGAACATGTAGACACATTAAATGATGCTTTGGTGCCAGGTAATGTGGAACTAAAGGTGACACATGTAAAGTGAGTATTGTTTTAAGTATTACCGTATACAAATATTTTTGGCCAAATTGTGTCTAGAAAATAGACTTGAACCACATATTGAACATGGAAAGGTGTGTGTAACGTTTTCTTTGCTTGCTTACATGGTTGCTGCAAAAAAAAATTGCCCCCTTGTGGGGACAATAAATATTACTCTTACTCGAAGACTTTTGTGACATTTGTGAATCAAAGAGAGTTCTTCCATGGTGCTTTATGCTAAACCCTAACTGTAACTATTAACCTAGTTATTTTGGGCTTGCTGCTGCAGAAAAGCAGTTAAGATTAGGGTGGGCAGTTGGTCATGCACAACTATTGGTAGTGGGTTACAGTATGCTGTAGTTTAGTTGAACCCATTTATATTTTGTACATACATGTGTCATTACTGCCATCACCAGTATCCACCAGTATCCACCTCGTATATTGTTAGAAGCACACTTTTTCATTTATGGGGCATTTAGCATTCAGCACTGTAAAAACCAAACGGGTGCATTACATACAATATGATCAGAGCTTCCCTCTCAGCCTATGTGAGACAAAATGCCTGCACTTTACGAAGCAGAACTTGCTTGTTCCCGGCCAGCCTTTTGTAAGCCAGGGAGGGGGCAGCCGTCTTTGAAAATGTGTCACATGTAGCTAATCTCTAGCCCCAAGAGATGAACAGACAGTGTTTCTGATCTCTTGTTACACTTCATTTGAGACTTTGAATGCATTCACTGGATATGTAATTGTTCTGAGGCTGACAAATAATGGGATCACTTAGAAATAAAATACATTGGTAATTTAATAGGTGTGTGTGTGTGCATGTGTTGTGCTTTTTGTGATCGTGTTGATGTGTGTGTATGTGTTTTTTGTGTCCAGTTACATCTTTTTTCTTCAGGCTCATATTGATTTGTCAGTCAATCTTCTTGCCTCGGGTCTCTTTGTACATTTCTGTACAAGCTGTTTGTCAAACAGGTCACCTGGCGTATTGCTTACTGGCATGTTGATCTATGCAGCTAGTGTCCACTACAGTGGGGGATTATTATTAGCATTGTGTTTACAATTCAAGTTGTACGGGACCATCATCGCACATTCCAAAGTAATGGCAGTGTGTTTCATCTTCAAATGTTTCAAACATGCATTTCTTGCTCTTCCTTGGTAGAGCAGGCACAACTTAAATATGTGTTTAGGAGCATTGGCCTCCCCGAAAGTGGATCCTCTTAAAATAGGCTGGAGGGAAGGCACGCCTATAGTATGCAGAATAATGTGATATTTCTCTTAGGTCCAAGTGTATTTGTGTGTTGTGTGTTGATCTTGTGCATGTAACCACAGTATTTCCTGCACCATGCTGAATTGTTGGTTTTATATGAAGACTCCTCACGCACTGTAGTATGAATGGTTTGTCTGTAAACAGGACATTTTCCCAGTATGTTCAGCCTGTGCTAAATATTGCTAGACTGAGACTGCTACTGTGCTCTACCATTATTGCTGCACTTTGCCAGTGATATTGCTTATATAGACTTTTGCTTTGGATGGAAATAAAATGTCTTTAGTGTTGCGGTGTACTGCCCCCTTACAAATACTTAACTTAGCTACAGTTTGGCACTGGGAAAGTTTTTCAGCACTCAGGAGAACAACGTGAATTGCTTCACGGAGTTCCTTTCTCATGATTACAAAAGGTATTTTAACGGATGACCTTCTTCAAAGGTCCTAACGTGAGCACACACAGTAATAAAAGAATAGCAGGACCTCAGAATGAATATCAGGTGTTCATCGGTTAACTTAACATCTGATTAAAAGGCAAATACTGCACATGTACTGGAAGATATTACCCATTAAATAGTGTCACAGTTACAGTATATATTATAATGTAAGCAAATGGTGTGTGATGAGGATACCCATATGAATGGCATTTTTACAAAGATTTAACAATAAGAACTATTTGATTTGTATATATAATATATTGTTATTTAGATTTGGTTATTTATATGCACTCACCGGCTGATTTGAATTCCGTCCATTTGAATTAATTATTGGTTTTGCACAAAATCACATGTGTACGCAGAATAGGTTTTGTTTTTCTAACCAATTTCAGCATACTCTCATTATTAGAAATTGATGTTGGTCTTGGAACGCCTATTTGTTTTTATGTGGTGAAATGAGTCAAATGTTTTCATTATTTAATCTTTCTTTGTGCATGAACTAGCACACTAACCACTATAAATAACATTATATCAGATTGGCATTTGTATCTGTGTGTATTATGTGGCTTGTGCTGATACTATTCATTTGCTGCTAACAGAGGGTTACCAATCTAAACTAATATTTATATATATTTTTCAGACCAACTTTATGACCAACTGCTTTGTGTACTTAGTCTGCTCAATGAAACCACCATTAAGAAATACTTTAAATGAAACAACAGTAAAATAACTGTCATTATTATAAGATGTACTGTACCAGCCATGCCAATTATTAAAAAAGAACACAATTGCCTTATGACTGATACCACATGACAGACCTCATCTAACAAAGATAAAGTATCATCTTAAAATGACTGCGTTAATGCCACTCTACACTTTTTGCCTGTATAACATGTATTTGACCATAGGCCTACAGTACATGATTACAGTACTTTCACTGCTGTTCCACATACTGTGTTCCCAATGCAGGAAAAGAGTCAGTTGACATGGCTGCCATACAGTATTGTTTCGGTTTCCCAAAAAGAACGCCTCATGAAATAGTCACAATGATGACAACTTCAAAACGACCACAGTGATGTGCGATGGCAGCAGCAACGACAGGCGACGCCTGTCTAGTAAGAATCCAAAGAAGCCTTTGGCAGACATGCAGCACCAGTCAAAATGGCACAGACGGTCTTAGCTACCAAACAGTTATTGTCTATCCAATGTAATCTCTCAATCAAATACCTCTGCCTTGGGCAGGAATTGGTGGCTAAACATCTTAATCCAGCTATCAGTAGTGTCTGGATGACAGGCAATTCTTATACAGTATCAGCAGGATAAAAATAGAGA
The DNA here is from genome assembly GCA_026546735.1 of Forbesichthys agassizii. Classification (NCBI taxonomy): domain Eukaryota; kingdom Metazoa; phylum Chordata; class Actinopteri; order Percopsiformes; family Amblyopsidae; genus Forbesichthys; species Forbesichthys agassizii. Next base: position 26,323 of record JAODLL010004453.1, on the reverse strand, counting down.
GTGACAACTGAACTGTCGGTGTTGTGGCAGCAAGATATTTGTCAGGAGCTGGTCAAGTGGAACCTGGTGAACTGTGCTGTTTGGGGTAGCCAATCCTGGGGAAAATCTCAAAATGTTTCCCCTATGAAAAAATAACATACAACCCATGCTTGTTTTTTATATACTGTACAATTACTGTAGCCTATGTGATAATGGCAGAGAGGAGAATCACATGCTAGACTGCTCTGCTACTTCCAAGGAAAGAAGCATTTAAAGGGGTTCAGTCACATTGTAGCTTGACCAGGTAGGCATTTACAACACTGTAAAAGTGCAGACTAGATACAGTACTGTAGCATGTAGAGGGCAGCCATGTTGTGGCTGCTCAACTGTTAAGAGATCGGTGGCTCACTGAAGTGAAATCACAAACAAGACATTTCATATAAATTGTGGCAACAAAATGCAGCACCTTGGAAAGATTTTGCTATGAATTTAAATGTAACGACAGCTGCTGGCTTCCACCAGAGCAACTGAATACATTAGTGATGACATACAGTATCATCTCTGAATTATGATGAGATAACAAAAAGGACTATGAAACGTTTCTAAATGTATGAGCATTGAGTCAAGTAATCACAGAAATAGGTGACATGATAGACATTATTAGACAAATAAGCTTATACTATTTATTGTTAATAAGTTAGTGTACATGTATATGAGGAAATGTATGTGAGGAAAATTGAATTGAGTGCATTTTTTTCCCCAAAAAAATGTTCTGAAGAAAATCTCTGATATTAGCATATGGCAGTCGTTATACATGAAAATGTTTTCAAAGATATTTTCTCACAGTGAACATCTCATATCGTGTTTAGACATTTTCTCCCTGGCTTGTTGTGCATCCTACGCATATATCCTACAGCAACGCTGATTGCATCACAGCTTAGTTGACTTTTTCAACTTTCCACCAACTCTACTTCAGATAGGGAAAATTTGCATTAATTAGATAGGCTCTTTGAGTAGCAAGGAAATGCTGCGGGACGAATATATTAAAGTGTTTTTTCAAGACAGGCTATAAATACTAAACATTGTTTTCCACGGCTTGAGCTAGACACATTATGAAGTTGTGAGGTGAGCTTTGCCTGTTGAATATCTGTGACCCAACATGCTCTTGTATAAATGTTCTATAGCATGCAGAACATTCAAATGAAACAACGTAATAGGCACAAAAAACATGTTAATTGAACATACCTGTCAGAGCTTTGTCAGTCTTGCCTTTCAGTTTAATCCTGTTTAATTATGGATGTGCCTCCTGGCTCAAAGAGAATACCTCCCAGCTATGTGGTTTCAACAATTAGCTACCTGACAGACTGTTGAAGCACTTAATTACATGTTTAGCATATTTTTTTGCAAATGTGAATTGCTGCTACTACAGTAGTATAATGGTACTACAAGTACTGTACATTTACAGTATATTCCACTATTACTGTGCTGTATGTGTAAACAGCATATTCCATATTATGCATATTTTGAATAAAGCCAATCCAATAACATTGTTTTAGAATATAGCCTTTTTAGAATATAATTGCGATATTATTGTACAGCACATAAATGCAGTCATTGTTTTAGGACCTCCGATCTAATATTCCCTCATTAAGACTCAAACAAGAGAGAGAAACATAGGAATAATTGTTTCTTTGAACCTTCAAGCTAAACACATATTTTTCAAGCCAATGATGTGAAGGATATGGCATAATAATAACATGAGTGGGATGATAATAGGCCCAATTATGCAACAATAACCTACTAAAAAAAAGATAGTGAACAAATGTGGGAAATGTAAGGGTTATTTTTCTATGTGTCATTAAAAAAAATTACACATCATTATCATTTGTCAACCTGGGATATGTATGAAGCCCTTGAATCAGAGCCACTGTTTGATATATTACTTGGCATAAAATAAATGTTCTTTAGCCAGGCTTTGTGAGCTAGCATTTTCCTTTGGGACAATATCAGCTAACTAGACGTATAATGTAGGCACTATCTGCAACAGCTTTCCTTGCAAACATATATATCCCTGTCATAGTATTAATTCTGATGATAATAAAAAGAGTAGGCCTACTCATTTTTTATTTGCGCTTTTAAATCTTTGTGTAAAGCTGCTGGATTTGAGAGTTACAACTCTCCCCTCAAAATCCAAGCCTGTTTAAATGGTGGCGGGGGCTATAAACCAAAGCAGATATTCTCACAGAACATTTCAGTCATTGATAGTGTGACGGACATCGTCCGTCCCCCTCCGGGAATCGAACTCCGATCTCCCAGGCAGAGAGTACTCTTACAAGGCAAGCCAAAAACCCATGGGCCCTGGCTTGCATCGCCAGAACGTCCTATGAGGTGTCGGAGAGTGAGGATTAGCACCGCACAGCTACCGGCTGGCCACCGCTACAATAGCTAATGGATGTATATAACATCTCTAACAATTTACACTATGTCATTTATATGAACAGATTTCTGCATATGAATATGCAGGAATCTGTAGGCAGCGACATACTGTAAGATATTGGTACTGAATGTGTCCTGCGTTCAGTTTTAGTACATTTGTATGGAGGAGGGATTCACCAATCACGTCGTTGAATGAAAACCAACGGCTATATGACGATTTTGCATTTTATTAGCAGATATGTGGATATCTGTTTATAAAATGTTGCCGAGCTCAACTCAAACTCATTCTTGTGACTCAGCGATAAAAAGCAATGGGAAGAGGAAGTATTGGCCAGGATATCTAGAACCCTGGAAACATCCCAAAAACATTGGACCTTGCCCCCAGAGCCTTACGCCTGATTTCCACTGGGCCTGTCTCTGTTCCGTCGCATCAGCGATCCTTTTTTGCTCCGTCCTCTGCACTGCAACCTACACCACCAGCAGCATGTCAGAAGCAAAGCGTCTTGTTGTGATTTCTCTGAGTTTCCATTGCAACAAACCAAACAGAAATAATGAGGTCTATCTGATTGGTCGTTGATTGCTTTTAGAAGCGTCCCAGATGCGTCTTTCGTCAAAAATAGAACTGCCACCTATTTTAAGCGGGAGAGTCACTGCAGGGACTCTCCTGGAACGCTCCTGCGCTCCTGGGACGCTCCTGGGATACTCATGGGACACTTAGGTGGTTCACTTGCATTGAGAAGAGCTCCGTCACTGAGCCGGAATGCGCCAGAGACCCAGTGGAAATTGGGGGTTAGAGCCAGATGATGTAGCCGATGGGTTCCAACATTGCACTAAATTTATACAGTAGCTCTAAAATCCTTTACAGTACATTTTAAAGCTACACTTTTCAATATTGTAGCATACAGTAACCACAGGGGAATGACCTACCTTCCCATCACATTGGATAGCTTTCTATGTTTGGCACCCAAATCAATTAAACAGAGAACTTCTTTAAGCTTTCAGTTCTTCTCAAAGTTATTCAAGAATGTCATGAAATTACATGAGCAATGCACTGTAAAACACACCTAGCTGTTGTTGTGTGTGTGTCTGTATGTGTGTTTTGAATAACAGACGTAACAGACATTTGTTGAGCTTCAGGAATGCACATCTACAGTATATTCTGATTTACAGTCCTATTTAAATTATGAAAATATACTAGTATTGTTTTCAGTTTTATGCTAATGTGTAACATCCAGAGTCATGCCCCCTCCCGTTCATCCTCTCTGGTGTACTAACCACCGCTGTCCACACACCCAATGCACCCAAGATTCACACCGAAATATCATTAATTTATTATGTTCTTTCTGTGCACCTGGGTGTTTATTTATTTATTTTTGCATTTCTATTTATTTGTCAGGGACAATGCAACATACATTGTAACAGGTCACAATAACACAGAAAAGATGCGTTGCAAATAGGATTTCTAGCCAAGGCTAGAATCCTCCAATCCATGGAGGTTGAGGCTGCTTGGAATTATGTTTGTTGGTTATTGTGTATGTTTCTAGAACATGTGTCTTCACAGCTACTGGAAATGACTATGAAGTGTGTTTTGCTATTATCTTGTTTGTAATAACATTTCATTATTTCCATTTTCAGTACGTCATGTAGTACCCCCCAACTATCCCTATAGGGATATGTGTGCCCTTACAGTCATCTCCCAGCTGAATACTTGAAATGTTACAGCATGTCTTTGTTAAAATACATACAACACACCATTTAAACAAAGTTTGACTTTGGTATGTGTGAGTACACTTCAGGGTCTTATGATGTTGGACCTTTGCCTGCGCTTGTAATGTTAAGCATAAAACTACTTGTTTCTGGAGTTGAGTTAAGCTGTTGCCTAAAGGTTGGAGGTCACAGGAGGTTATTATCTTAAATCTTGGACCTCCAGGGAAGCTAGACAGGGCTGTCGAGACACTTTATAGTCCTCTGGGTGATATTAAGTTGTCGCTCACAAATAATTACCAGCAACTGTTGCATGTGTAAAGTTGTGCTTGAAACTCAACAAATTCCAGTGGGGAAAATCAATGTCATTGTCTCGTATCTTGCTCAATTCCTACTGTACCTTTGGGGTGACCTTATACAAGACACTTATCTCACAACAACCTCTTGGGAGATGTTCAGTCACCAGAAGTAAAGCATGTTCATGTTAGAAAAAATGTCTGCTAGGGTAAGGTATTGGGGAGATTCAGCCCAAGAGGTCATCTTGTGTAAACATGCCCCAAGTCTCTCATTCTTAATTCAGCAGTTGCCAGACCTTTGTTGTCGCAGGCACTCGTGCCCAGATACTGTAGAGTCTTGAACCAGCCTCTCAATATACATATCTGTAACACTCTACAGCTATGCTCACCAATAAGCATGGCTGGATGCCTGCTGCAAGCTATTTTACAGCTCTTGACTTCACTTACAGCATACCTGGTGAGATGACCATGCAAGGCAGACAGTTTGGGAGATTTCTAAATCAGATCATGCCAATTAAGTGTTAGTCTGTTTGCCCAGTGCAGTGGCCTTGTGTGTCAGCTTCCTGAGATATACATGTACTGGCAGGGGTGCGATCCCCTGGAAAGTTTCAGCTCATAAGAAAAGAAAATGTCATATGTGCAAACAATTGCAGACATCAAAAACTACTTTTCAAGCATGTCTAATAAATCCAATATGTCTTATGGCAGATTTAATGATCTGTGGGCGTGGAGGTGTTCCTCCTGGGATAATGATGATGATAGAAACTTGATGTACTGAAGTTTTTATTAACAGCAGTCATTTGTTCATGTTCATAATTAGTAGGATCAATGTATCAATATATCATCTGCAGTTTGTATTGTGACAGATCAAAAACATAAATTGTGCAATAATACAAACATTTAGTTGCAATTCAAGTATCCTATTAAATATTATAGTATTTAATGTATGTTTTTGCTGAGCTAGTATGTACAGTATGTGAATCTATGAGGCAGCCATCATTTTCCAAGGACTCTTGTCTCTGTGGCTCTTTCCAATAGAGAGATGTTGCTATATATATTATGGATTTTTGGTTGTTGATTCATTTATTCCAAATAGAAAATAATTTGATTTATTGATAAATCCATTAACCGTTTAACGCAATTTTGATGTATGGCTTACTGTACTTCTTCATACAATAAATATAAATTACTTAGATATATGCATAAAACACAATTATTTAATCTAGAGTGACAAACAAACATCTCAAACCCAGCTCATTATTAAACTAATGTAGTATATGTAGTTGCATAATAGCAAATTATTTTCAAACACATACAACATAATTCATAATACGTCTATGATTCTGGGCAAAGTCCCTGGTAATGTGTTTACATTCATGTCACATCAGTCTTGGAGACTTTACAAATGTGATTTTATATATAACAGAAGCCCATGTAATCTGGGAAATAATTCAATCAGTTTATTAGATACATATTTTGTCTTTTGTCACACATGAGCGTGTGGCTTTACGTGAAGATGTTCAGTGACATGTTTTACTGAAGATCAATGTCACTTCAACGTGTCAGTATCATCTTATTCAACTGTAAATGATCACAACATAGCTTTATGTATCTGGCATACATTATATCACACATCACAGTATGAGGTGCATGCAGGAAATGCAGAATTAATCATTCTGTGTATTGTTATCACAGTAATGTTATACACCAGCCTTTACATCTCGGAACACTTTTGTATAATACTCACAGCACACCAGTATGGTTATGTACTGTCAAAACTGCTACTCCATTAAGACACATGCATTGCTTCATTTCTTCAACTCTTTCATATGTATCTCTATTCTCTGAGAGAATAATGGCATAAATCCTAAAACATATTTTTATTCTAACGTACAGTAGCGTTGATTTATGCTGACATACGGTAAGTGTACATTACTCAAAATAATGCTCACTTGCATCCATTAACCCGTCTTCTACTGTACCATTCCTGCCTGAAAATATAATATTGAACTGATAGACACTGGGCAATCACAGTCAAATGTCAACTCTATTATAGTTTGAAATGGATAGCATGGCCGTGGCTGTTAGCTTTGGATAGAGTCAGGGCCCTCTCATCACCATATGTATACAGTGTGACCTCTTTACATTCCTTGAAATAACGTGATGGACAAAACAATTGACCAGTAAAATATACAAAAGGATGATATCTACTAGTGTGGCTGATTATTGGACAGAGTGTAAAACTGGTTATTATATGATATATTATCGAAATGACACACTTCTGCACATTATCTTTAATCTTAAAGTGATAGTGAATCTACTGTAAGTGAAACCCTTGATTGTACAGCTTCCACACACTAAGAAGATTAAATATTTTGTTTAAAAAGAAAACATCTTCCATTGTGGTATCTTAGGTCTATGACACTGATCAATGGAGTCTCATAGACCAATGCAATCTTATATTGTGGGAACACCTACCAAAACTGCTTCATAAACATGTAAATGTGCTTACGGTCTGCCATACGATCTGCTTGTTTTTGTCTCACTGTTGAGCTACTATTCAATTGTCCTTGACTATGACAGTGAACGCCTACAGTACCTTCCCACAAAGTTGTCTAGAATAATCTAAGAGTGGGAGATAAACATATATTTGTATGACTGCTGTCCTACATATGTCAACACCATTCAAAGTTGCAGAAAAGAAGATACACTTTTCTTAACTGTACATTGACATTTAGAGGCTGGTATTTTTTGTATAAAGGCACTTGACACATAATGAGTCTTACTGTAAGTGTATTTACCTCAAAGCTAAGTGTTTTTTTTTTGTTTTTCTGTTTGTTTTTGAGGATGAACTGAAGTCTGCATGTAAGAAATTCAAGCTCACAATGTTATGTGTGGCTACATTGTGAATTTAAAGCAGGACTAACACACAGTACTGTATAATCTGTGGTTCCTTATTGCACTTCTGTGTTAGTAATCTAGTTAAACATTTGTATTACACTTACTATATGATTAATACATTCGTAAAATGTAATATATTACAAAGAATTTACAATGTAAATTTGTAAATTGTACACTTTTAATTTTATACTGCAAAAAAATATAAAAAATTACAGATGCCCCTTTTGTTTTAGACAGAGCATTTGCCATTATTATGAAATTAGACACACAGATGATTTTAAAATAATTCTACAGATCAACTGATCTGCAGATTGATGCCAATAAACATTAGTTGCATCTTTGTTGTGTCAGGAACATGAAACGTTCACTTTTGAGTTTGTATCGTGTGTGTGCGTTGTGTGTCTTTGTGCCTGCATGTAAAAGCGTGGGGTCTTCTACTGGCACGCTTTTGCTCTTGGCGCTTTACACTCCCGTTTAAATCACACCCATCTATTCCCATCTGTGAGCCTGATATTATAGGACAACCTGTGTGACTGCTCCACATGGGTATTTATATACACTAGAGAGAACTGATGGATGAATTTCAGATGTGCTGTGCCGCGAGTCTGTGGGGATGTTTCCATTTCTAGACTGGGAGGAATAAAAGGTCCTGCATAGCCCTTGGGAATACAGCGTACTGGGTGCCTGCATCTCCGTTTCCCTTCGATTACCCCGTCTCAAAGTGGTGCAGTTGGTTCAACAGCCTAGTGTTCGCGCTTCGCATGAAACAGACCAAATGCATTTAGATTATGCATAATATATACAAGTATAAAAACATACATGAGGGAATAGGGCCACATGTGATGCAAACAGCTGCAGACAATTATTTTCATATCGTGTTTTAAGGTTGTTAAGTGCACCACGGGGCTGGTCCAAGAAAAGGAGTGTGTGATGTTTGAACCACTTTGGTCTCCTTCATCTTGATTTATCATCAGAATTTAGACTTTGATTTATTTCAGACTCCTGTGCACTTTTCTAGTGCACAGGAGTACTATTTGGTACTGTACATTCTCACAGTAATATAATTTCACGAACCAATTTATTTTGTATTTTATGCATCTACCTAGCCTCTGTTGAAATCATTTCAGTTGTTTCCAAAACATGCAATATACAGTAAATACATAACAAAATCCCAGTTTAGATAAAAGAACAAACCATTTCAATCTTTTGTTATATTTCCTGGGAACCCAAGAGATACTAAATGCCACAGTAATCCACCAGTACTGTACATGCATCCTAAAATTCCAGAAACTTCTGGCTGTGCAGCCAAATGACAGGCTGCTTTCTGATTGTTTCATTTGCTTTTTCCATAAGCCGTATAATAAAACTAGTGGAGGGCTGGAAGATGAGTGGGAGCCAATGAGATTGTGGAGTAGTAGAGTCATACACTCAGGTGTTAAAAGGGCATGCACTTCTCTAAGGAAGCAATGCTTGGTTGACTAGTTTCAACCAAACACAAGGGTAATTCCAGAAATCCTCAGATCAAGGAATAATGTCCCTTTTAATGGGAATACTGATCTGTTTACATCAAACACACACAAAAAAACAGTTAAGTGTTTGTTTGTTTCGTTTTGTTTTTTGGTTTTTTAAAGGAAATTACTTCAAACACATTTTCAACCTAATGTCGATGGTGCTAATGTAGTGTCTTAACTGAGCTGGAAACATGGCTATAAGGAGCATGTCTGCTATCGTGATTTTATGTATCACACGGCTGAAGGGGTATACAGTAGGAGCCCCTCATTGCCTGAATCATTCAGTTAGATTCATTAACGGCTGCATTGACAGACAATATTGTGGCAGGTCTCAGCTTTCCTAGTGACATAACACTTAACATTTGTTTTAGTGGTACTAAAGGACTTGATTGTCACATTCCTGCCTTTTTTGGTTTGATAAAAGGCTGCTTGTTTCAAGTAGATATTTTAAAATATACCCTCAGAAAATAATTTAATACGAGAGACTTTTACATATTCCACAATAGCTGCCGTGCTGTGAATTTGTTAATGTAGTTTATATAATACATGCAGTATTATTTGTATTTTATATCAGATGGAGGGTATTTAGTTAAACTTAACTGAATGACTGAAATAATATTTCTGTAAATAAATGCTGTCAATAAGCCTTCACAGCAAATTGAAAGACTAAAGTTGCACTACAGCTACTGTATATGAAACTCAGTCAGTCAGGCAAATAGCTTGGCTGTCACTCATTCCAGCTCATGGCTAACTTTCTACTTCAAACTGTCAAGATGGCACATTCTTGGTTTTCAGTCATTTCTCTACCTTGATGTTACAAAATTCTGATGTTTGAATTTTTTTATAGACCTGTCTGCCAAGCATTGGTCTTACTCGTTTAGTATTTGGTTTTCATGCAATTTCCTCTTGATGTTAGTTTTTAAGATGTACTGGCATTGTGGGCGTAATGTTATCAGTCTAGCAGTCACAGCACAGTGCCAGGTTATTGCCAACAACACTTTTTCAAAACATATTTCCAAACAATTTTTTTAACCTGGATCAAAAATAAAAATAAAACACGATCATAAATGAGCAGTAAACTGAACATGTGAAAAGTGAACTTGTTTTCTTGCTTTTATAAATGTATTTAACATTTTGTTCTAATGTCTCACCCTGTGTCAGATACCAGCTATGGAACACATTACACAATATGAGTTTTTACCCTCACTTTGCTCCATCTTTGCTTGGTTGCACAATCAGATCTCTAGAACATGAGTTTGCAGTCCATGAGTGATTACCGTTGCACACTGACCGCTTGCAGTCTTACCGGGATGGGGCTGAACACTCTAGTGAGGAAAGAAGGGGATAAGGGCTTGCGGCGGTGGGATGAGGGGGGGGGGGGGGTTACTGCAATGTGCCGTAGCCTACAGTAATCCTGGATCACAGAGTTAGCTACGTTAGCGCCTCCCGCTCGCTGGGGGGATTAGAGACACTGAGCCGACCACTCTGATGAAACACTCGCCATATCTGGGGTCCAAAAGTAACCCAGTGAGAGGGTCACCAAGGGGGCGTCCTAGAGATATGGGTGTGGATGATAGTATTATATGGCCACTCTAAGCGTGGGGAATGGCAATTTCATGTGAGCGGACAGCAAAATTGAAATGAGATCAGATCAGGTTGACATGCAGTTTGTGTGGCCATGTCAGAATTCTTCATACATACTGACTATATGCCATTGTAGTATGTGAATTGAAATTGTGATGTACTGTATACAGTATAATAATCATAAGATAACAAGAATGCAGCCTGACCAAAATGATCCTTATATTTGTTCAGGCTTACATATGTAGTCTCTCCACAGCAAAGCAGCAACAAACTGGTGTACTGTACAGTATATCATCATCAAAAACCTAAAGAGACCATTGATCGGTGTACGCTTGTGAAATAAGCAATCCAATCAAAGAGCCTTCACTCATAACATTTGACAACAAATGACATATTGACTCTTTTTCTACTAATTAAGCATTTGTCATGTTTTATATGTTGTGGATCATACAGTCACTTGCTATCATGCAATGTAATAACTAATGTGATTTTTAACGGGCTTTTGAGTGCTATGTTATAATGCCTCTGCTGAGGACAAGCTATCTCAAATTCTGGATGAAAACTTGTAATTTTGCTGGCAGATGCCATACTAATTTAATATTTGAGATGCTGCTGTTCCAACAGAGCCTGCTGATTAAACCTTTTTGCATATTGCGATGTTCAAAACATTTGGTGAATATGTCATCAAGGCCATTCAGCGAGGCTCTTTTATAACTGTGTTTACACTGGATGTGCAAAGAAAGTATTTTCTGTGAGACATGGATTCACTCAAAAACATTCATAGGACCTACATAACACTTTATGCTGATTAAAACACAACCTGATCCTGTAATTTTGACAGCAATTTACTTGTCATCTACTAAGTGCCACTCATTCCAATTGTCTGTTACCTTTCTCAACTTTGGTAGCTGGTTGTGATTATGGAGTATGGGCCAGCCACATTAGCCTCTCTTCTTTTCTCAGACAAAAGGAGCAGAGGAAACAGGAAATATATTAAAACGCAAATCAACAAGTAAACAGCCAGCCGCATGCATGAGCCAACGTACCATGGGCACCACAGACGTCACTTGCTATGTACCTGCTGCCATATTTGTGTCAGACTCCAACTGTTTAAGGCACCGAATACAGCGCATCATAAGAAAGACTAAGACATTATTAGTTGCGCTGTAATTCTTATATACACGGTATTACCTTTTCCACCTGAATTGTGTCCCTTAAAATCTGCAAGCTTCTGTCCCAAGTTAATGTTACTGACATTTTGTACTTCATTGGCTATAACATAACAAAACAGAGGATGACTATCAATACGCCATTGCAGGATTGGTGAATGACACCGACGGAATCTGGAAACCTAATGTGATCAGTTATCACAGTACATGTAATTCAACAACCATGGTGGTTATAATTATAGACTGTATATATAAATGGACAAACCCTCTGTGACGTCACCTATAGCTTTTCTTAAGAACGGTTGTGAACACCACGCTGTGCTGGCTCTGGCTGTCTCCATCTTTGCAGTACCTCATTCTGCCTGTAACGCCCCCCTATGCTCCCTATTCATTATAATGGGATTCATGTATGACTGATCTATTTTTTATTGATTAGTTATAAAACGCATTCACCCCCCGTACAGTTGTCATGAATGGGAAGACTAGCTATAGAGACCAAAAAAAATTTTTTAACCAGTAAATGTGTTTATTTTTGCCAGTGGTGCAGTCAATATTTTTAGGTGGGGGGGAGAGTACCAAAGTGTGAGGAAACATTTTAAGCTTTTAAGTCTGTACAATATGCTTGAGTTATTTAGCGTATTCATTTTTGTTAAAACTAAAAACTTAGTAATGGGTAAAACCAAATATGACGCCATATGACGAGTGAAATCTGTCCCACCCGGGACTTGAACCCTGCTCCGCCGCGCAAAATATGAATACGATACAAGGTACGCCATCAGACAATATTGTAGATAGCACCATAGTGTTCTTCAAGTATTGGAGAGTGGCATTTAGGCATATGGCCACCATAGTCTCGCACCTGTAGCCTACTTCTAAAAGAAAAACTACATTCCCCCAGTTAGCCTACATTTATCTAATGTAGTTATTGATGTGCACGGTGCATCACTCTTGATAATATGCCTGTTCTACAGACTCGAGCTGTGTTTATGCTATGGTAGCCTACCAGTTACTGTATCATAAACTAGATTTACAGATTTGGTCACTTGCAAATGTTGAACATTAAGATTTGTGATTATGATTTGTGTACTGGTGATCAACATCAGTTCCTTAGCTTATATATTTTGCTGAATATTACAGTAAGTAGGTGGCCATATCCTCATAGGGGTGTTACCAAACAAACTGTCTGTAGTAATCTACGTAACATAAGCACTATTTTCTTATACGCCTGTTTCTCCGCCTTTTTTCCTTTTATGGCAAATACAGACCAGGGAGCTACGTTGAAAGGTCAAGCACTTGTCCGTGTCACATCGACATTGCTAATGCCAAAAACAATACTTGGTTTTCATGGAATGGGTCCTTTAAAACAATAAACCATATGATAGTTCAATACCTTTTTTTTTTTGCTCAGTTGTATTATTGACAATAATACATTTTTGAAAGAAAGCTATTGTCTTTGGTTTGTACACATTCATCTGACATCACTGAATCATACACATTCATATTCCTTAGATTGTGCAGAAAATGATAATATTTGCTTGTGCATTGTAGTCCAGAGGTTACAGCAGTATTTAAACAACAACAGGGTGAAGAAGTCATGATTATTACAGGAGGGAAAATAGTAATACTGTACATTTGACCATAGAAAGTAACTCCTGCCTGTCCATTCTGTGGGGAACAAATATTACAAAGAGCACAGCAAACTGTTACCATCTTAATAACAAAGGCAGGCTGTACTTGAGCAATTGCTTGGCAGAGAGACTGGAATGGTGTTCCTGACCAGGCAACATTATGGATCCTGACGGCAGCAAGTCCACTTCTAGTTCCACTGGATGAAGTTGCTGCTAGCCTTGCTGATATTTTCAACAGTGCACAATGCAGGTAGCCTACTGTATCTTTGACATTGAAGCCTCTTTCTGCAATAATTACATCTCATGTGTAATAGCATCACGGGCAGTGTCATCACTGCTGGGGGCCAAAGTCTCTGCTTTTCCATTTCATCTGCTGAGTATCTGCTCAAATCTACTGTTGGTGTGGATGTTTTTCTGCCACTGCTGATGTGTGTGCAAACAGGCTGGACGCATAAACATTGTTTCTTCTTAAGCAGAGAGAGAGGCATGCATGGTAGAATATTAAATGTATGCTTACTACTAAGATATTGTCCAACATGTGCAAGTTAATATCCCTTTCATATTTTCCTCCCAGACATAAGAGTTCCACTGGATGGTTATGCAAGGAATATTGTGTAACCATGCATAACTATAATGTTAACTGAACAACACTAGTAAAAAAAGATTTGCATCTGTTTACAGCATCGTTTAACCAGACTTGTAGCATACAATAGACACATGGTGTTATTTTGACAGACATGGTGGTAGCAAACTAACACTTGATCTTGTATAACAAGTGGCAGTGTATTCTGGATACCATCATGCTACTGAGCTTTGCTATGAGGCATGCCAATGTCACTAAATGAGTTACTCAGAACTCTTATTGAGCAGATCTTCAACGCCCATGTCACTTTTGATCGCTCTCCACCTGCGCTGGCCCAGCCAAAGATGCAAGTAACTGACACAGCATTGACAACCTGCAAGGGTCACAAGCAAATTATGCATTTAAGGTTATTATTATGCATAAGGCGAGCTGCCGCCCTGCCACGCTATTAGCTTATGCAGCATGTCAACCAAGTCGAGCAGGCAAAAAAAAAAGCGGCATGCACTCTCGCTGCATGACAACTACAGTAGGTCCCTTAAGGCAATATTCATACACGTTAACGTGATTGCAGAGAAGTGCCACAGCCGCACAGTTACGGAGGAATGTATATTTTCTGCCCTCCATGAGGGATTGTCCATAACCGTTGGGATCAGCACATCAGTCATTAGAGCCCACAAAGAAGTATTGAAATGTGTAACAATGTGTGATAATAATAATATATCACGACTATTTATTTAAATAATTTGCTTCATTCATTATTAACTTTTTAAATGTTTGATAGTGACATACAGTAGTATCATCAGCAGGTCAAAACCAAGCACCATGCATTTAGTTTCTGTTGTTTATATTTGACGGTGCACTTTGTTAAGCCTGGGGGTGGGGGCATCATGGTGTTATGACTGTTGCAAATACATTTGACATTTTCTCTAGTGCAATAAAAGACTATAGGATGAATAGAACTACTGACATTTATGGTAATAAAGAGAGGTGGCAACGCCCTGTATATGTTTGACCTCCTCTGTGGAAGTTAGTTGACTATGCATTGCTTTTTGAAGCGGTCAGGTAAATGAAAGGCATGTTGGATAAATAATGGTAGGTAGAGGGTCTCCGTCAGAGTTGGATGCAGTATTTGAGGCTGGGTGGTAAAAGAGTGACATTCTGCTTGTGGTAGGGGAAGGAGAAAAAAAGATGTTTGTAATCCATGCTATCACTGAGGGGATGAAAAAGTGTATCTGTCACCACGCATGACCTGTTTCACAGGGTGCAAGGCTTATACCGTGTCCTTCAAGACTTCAAGGCGCAAAAAGCCATACTGCTCATTTCAGTCCCTGGGCTTTAACAATATCTTATACAAAGGCATTGAGAAAAAGTTGTAGTCTATTGCCAACACAGTGTTGCCGCAACTTTCTAAGATAACCAAGTCAACAAATAAACATTGTAGCCTATGGCTCATTTGCTTTTCCAGTAGCTAACGAGTGTCTGGTCAATGAGGTGGTTGTTTATTGTGACAAATCATCAATTCCTTTAAAAAAAATGTGTAGCCCTTTATTATAGCTACAGCCAGTAATCGGTCTCTTTCCAATTAAATGAAAATGTGCTAACTGATCCTTTCTCAACCAGACTGTCCATGTGTCAGCATATGGGCCAGCCTGTAGATGTAATGTAATCAAAATAGCGAGACATGGTACATGCCTCGCTCAAAGCAACACTTATTTGCAGAATAGGCCCTCATTTTGATTGTAGACAAATGTGCATGGGTTTTAAAGCCCTGGAATAATCTTGTTTTTTTATTATTTAGATGACCTGCACAAACTGTATAAGCCTCTATTGGCTTTCAAATACAAAATAAATAAAGAAATATTTATTTAGTGCAGCAAACAATATTCCAGGTCCTCAATGAGAAATTGAGGCTGCTCAGATAGTGTAATAACACTATCTGAGAGACTGGAAAGAACGAGATTTATCCTGTGAGCCCGCCCCCGACTCCAGCAGGACAAGAACAGTAATTTATCAGAACGTCCAGACTGTCAATTCCATAATCAGGTCCTGCCATGCTCGGAAGTGAGAAGTCTGCTCTTATGCAACAGTCCACATTCAAGGTCCATTAGCTCCAGCCACCGCAATACTTCAGTCTGTTGAAACGTGTCCTTGAAATAATAAGGTCGGAGAACCATGAAATGTTGCTCACATATTGGAGGGTCCACATTAGGTCCTTCTTGAGACAGCCATAGTTATTAGTACATTATGACTGTTGCCATTAATCTCACCAGCCCTGAAATGTGACGCGTGGCCCTCATGTACATTCAAGTGTAACATTCATTTGCTGTTTGAGCAGGAACTAGGTTAAATGGGCCCGGTGGCATTAATGGAGCCATCACCTTCGCAGCGAGGCATAACAAGGATCTCTTTCAGCAATTATCCACAAACACTTGATATAAGATGTAGTCTCGATAGAGCACAGTGTGTCTTCTGTGGAAAAAGTTATATCCAGGTTATTTCAACAAAACACATGTCTGAGTTGAATAGCTTTAGTTGTCTCACTGTACTGTAATTATTGGTACAATTAACATGACAAAATCTATATGGCTAGCCATACATGCAGTTTGTTATGACTTGTTGCCACTGGGATCTAACAGGTAAAGGTATATCGTTTCAACAAAGATAGACAGTGCCTTGTCATGCTAGTCTAGTCTACATGGTACTGTAGGCTAAGGCTACTATATATATTATTACTATTTATGGCTGGAGAGGAGTCTACACTACAGTATGTACAGTTGAGTGGTGATAAAGCTGCACTATACGCTATGCAGTTTTCACTTAGAGCATTGTACTCCCTGCCCTGCTCCACGTCAGATAGACAGCTTCGCTTCCCAACAGTTGTCACTCATCCTAGCTGTCTGCTAGCTCGCTACAATAATCTGTCAAACAGAATACAAGCCAGCTCTGTGTTGCTACGTTGACATCTCACCCCTTCATAATGTGCTAGTGTGGAAAAGCACACGTTTGCCGGTTTTAACAACAGGCCACGTCCGCTGTAGTGTTTGGCTTTACCGTCCTGTGTTCTGCTTTCCTCCAACACTCTTATTTTGACTAGCTTGGTCATCCCTTAGCCTATAGCTGTCACATTACAAGCCACGCCTTTCATTATATGGTATATTGGCCACATGTACAATATGTAGAGTCTAGACCTAAGTGAAAAGTGATTACTGCCAATCACAGCCCCAACCCAAGTGCCACCCCATTACCTACATTTGAATGTTGAGCAACTGACAAGAGAGGGCATCGGCTGATGTAAGCCCAAGCCCCTATATATTTAAAAGTAGATGCATAGAAATAAGATGTCAGTCCTGTTAATCATTCCTGCTGTACCACCATGGCTGCCTCCAAATATTTCTAATTTTATATTTATATCTTTATTTAAAGCTGCACTACCTAATATTTTCACAATTCTACAATGTTTGAACACATAATTTATATGAAAATGGTTACTTAAATGTAATCCTCAGACCTCAACACCTTTCATGACCACCACTCACTATTGTTGATATAGACATTTCCACAGTTGTTGTTGTTGCTGAGTACGGACCGCATATGGAAGTTCCACCTACTTTGACAGCCAATGAACACAGAGTCTGCAGCGTTATTCATACGATGAATTTAATATTTACATTTATATAATATGATGCAGAGATATGTAGTAGCCTAGCCTATATGGACTTTGTAGAATAAATGTATAACAAGTCCTAAAGTTATTTATTGCTAAAGGCAATATGCAAGTATCCTGTTGAACATAACAATCGATATGTCCACTGAGCCAAAAGAGATATACAATTATAATAATGTTTTTGAATTGCTGGGGTTTTGAACCCGCAAGATCAATGTTACAAGTGCAAAAGTACAATGCTCTACTGATCGAGCTAATTAAATGCACTCAAAACGTTGGCGGTCACAAGCGTGGGGAGGGGTTGCCGTGATTGTTTACAAACGTGTGCTGCCCTCTAATGGGCAAACAAGGGATATAGGATGAGGGTTATCTCAGCTTTAACACGTTGATCCTATTGAGATTGAAACCTTTTTAAAGAGAAACATGGTTGAAATAGCAGCAAATCTACAGAAGTACACAGAATATATACATTCAAACACTCAGGATTAGGATACACATTTGATAAAATAACAGTAAGAAATAGATAAATGTAGATAAAATATACAAATACTTTGAGTGCATTTAAAAACAATGGCAATAAGACCTTGCCGATCCTCTGGTGGACCAACTAGTGGAATCACTATCATGTTTATCATGTTTATAATACTGTATCTTAAACATAGCATAAATCGCATTTTCTTAAATTTCTTGGAAATATCATACTTTAAACCCTAATATAAAAAATTATTGGCCGTCTTAATTATCGCAGTATCTTAATCAGTGAAGCAATAACAATCTTTTATATATTTATTATAGAAAAGTTAGTTTGGAAATTGGAGAATGTATGGGCCCACGTACAATGTGCTTGGTAGTACTGCATACAAACACCAAACCTCATTTCAACCTTGAAGCATCATGCAGGGAGCATCATGGGTAGGGACTGCTTGCTGCCTCAGGGCTTGGATGGCCTAAAATCATCAATTGAACATGAATTGCAAACTGGGTAATATCAGGGTAGCTTTCCAACGTTTATCATGCAGCACGGTATGAAACAACCGAAAACAGAGGCAGGCCTAAACGCAGAAGAAAATGGGTGTTTTGGAATGGCCAAGTCAGAGTCTTGACCTCAATCCTATTGAAATACCGTGGCATGACCTAGAGGCAGCCATTCATTCAAGACATCCCAAAAATAGCAATGAACTGAAACTGTTCTCTAAGAAGGAATGGTCCAAAGTCTCCACAAAAAGTTAAATCTGCAGCTTTAGGAAACCTTTTGTCGAGGTTATCCCTGCTTAAGGTTTTGAGTAATTCGTTAAAAAAAGGTATACATCGTTTTTCAACATCCAGGCATTGCAAATGCATGGATCATGTTCACCGCATTGCATTAATCTGCTGTATATTCAGATTTTAATTGCAACAAATGCAGATATGTGCTCATAAAGATATGTAACAGCTGTAAATATATCGACAAATACATAATACATGAACATAATGCACATTGAATTCAAATTCAACTGCTACCTTTTGGAAGTTATATAGGCAAGCAAAAATGTCTTTACTGTGATAAACCAAAACATCAACCAATAACCCCTTACCAAATTTACTGCAATATGGTATGCTATGAGCTCAGTTATTGTCTACAAAGTCTTTTGTTTTGATGTGCGGTCAAGGGACGTTTATAGTTTGCGTGAACAGCAATGTGCACTGTCAATATAGGAGCTCTGACAGGCAGCTTTCCTCATTAATCATCCCGTTTTACCCACATAGTCAGTATTCTGGTTTTGTATAGAGCGTTGGCCTCAGGGGACTACTGGAGCAGTCTGACATGATATCTTTTTCACAGACAAACTCCACTGAGCTTTGTCCCTTTTACCATAGCAGAAAAATGGATCAACTCAAGCAACAACAAAAAACGTAAGTGTGGAATATAAATTATCTTGTCCTTAAAGCAACTAACTGCACATCCTTTGTGGAAAAATAAATCACCTTCACCAGCAGAAAAGAGTGTCTACAGTAAACCAATTCTACTGACTGCTACGTCTACTGTATGTTGTCGCCAGTTTAGTTGGCAAAATCATCCACTTGCTAATCCTTTTGTAAAAAAGTTGCGCCGCCCAGTCAGACCCACTGTTGATGTAAACGCCCGAGCTGGACACCCTGCCAGTCTCGTGGCTGCTCAGCTTGTTCCGCATTGGTGACCCAACTCCCAGAAAGAGGATACCACTGCAGTGGCACTACACAGCCCAACAAAACACTTGTCCTCTATGACATTCCTGTGCGCCTGTTGCCTGGGGAGATAGCTTTTCATGCTCCGCTGTTCCCACAGAAGGTATTGGCACTCCAACTTCCCACCACTGGGAAACTGGGACCTATTCACTGCAGCTGGATGTCAACGAATGCAGTCTACTTTAACCTGTAAGAATTTGATTAGCTGACATAATGAATTATTAACGCAGTTATTTTGGCTGCTGGGTGACTAATGATGAGTTTTAGGAATTTCTTGAATGACAATTTACCAGCAACAGCATGATCTTTATCAATCATGATGAGATAAATCTGCAGTGCACTCCTTGATTATATCCTTGTTATATCCCCAAAAACACAAGTCACAGATCTGGGAGGAGGCAAAATTAATTAAGCTTATGATATATGGCTCATATACATGACTTATATACAGTACATGAGTTACAGCAGGTTCTTTATAGTAGTCTACATTAATTACCATATATATTACCATTCTGTGAAGGTTAGGATAGCTTGGTGGTTAGGGTGGTAGACTCCCAGCCAAAAGGTCATTAGGCCTCAACATTCCCAGCCTGCCAGAAAGCATCCTGGCATTGTTCTTTGATATGAGACACGCGTCTTAACTGCATTCTGCCCCCTTGAACTGTAGCACTATCATAAAACAACCAAAGCTAAATTAAATGATTCTACTCATTTTTATTTTCAAGCCAATACTTTGCCAATTCATAGCCTATAGCAAATATCTGAAACCGGCAGGGCCCAAGCCCTTTCTCTACCCTGATCACAGCTCAGAGCCAATGGGTCACCAGGAAGCACAATGGTTTTAGGAACTCCTTCCCCATTAAATATATGATTAAATATAAGATTAAATGCAAATATCTTAGAACCTTGGAATTTCATTTGTCAAAGATGCTGTAAATGAATGTAGAATGTATTTCAAAAGATGTATTCGCTATTTAGACTATAGTAATATAAAATAAAGTATATTCATCCCGTTAGGTCTAACGGTGGACTGCATTTCAAGGTACCTCATGTTAGGACAGAAGGTGGCAAGAGGAGCCTGTTTTATCATGGAATGAGCTCCAGGTAACCCGCAAGCTTGGAGCACACATTTCTACAGTGAATTATGTCTTGATATATAAGTAAATGGTATCTGTTAAATTCACTTGTTTTAAAACTTAACCCGTCATGTCAATGTTGGTTACATGTGTACAGTATATCTTTGCTGGTATATATTGTTACGACTATGCTTCATATGCTACTGTATTGTATTTTCACAATACTCCTAGTAGTGTATTTTAATTGAGATACCCTCAGATTTAGTCAAATAGATTATATCTCAATATATATATATATATATATATATATATACTGTATATAAATACATACAAAACATTGAGGCTATGAAGATGTATTGAGATACTGTATTAGTCATTTAGCATACATTTGAACTGTAATTAATATTCTGTAATTAATTTTAGGATTTTGTAAATTAACCAGATTTCACAATATCTGAAATGCAATACATTAATTGTATTATAGTTATTGTGGTTGGAAAATAAAACGACAAACTGCACAAAACATTTGTCTCTGTATAATTTGTATCTACATGACATTTCAAATTACTGACTTATCACCTATTGGCGTTGGTTTTGTATTATGTTGGATTTTAGTTGAAAAATATTTTGACAGGAATGAGATAAAGACATGTCAGTTACTTCAACCATATTGTTTTTCTACCTTGCCCATCAGAGAAAAAAGCCTTCTGTCTCAAACGCCACTTGTCAAACATATGTGAGCGACAGAGACTGCAGAGGATAAGGTTTCAGGCCACAATTTTCCAAGTTGACATATTGCAAATCTGGCTTACTGTTGAGGCATAAAGAACTGTCGTGTTCCCACGGAGGTTTACTTTTCAGAAAACTTCTTTCAGACATTTGACAGTCTATCACACTGAACTTTATGTGGACTTGATACTCTACTTAGTATTCAATTTAAACTGCTTTTGGTTCAATCAGCAATGATTTACTGACAGCAAATATGAAATGACATCTTTAACTGGCCACATGCTAATGAGATGAAAAGGGATCAACCATCAAACTTGTTACTCTCTTGTGATTGGTCCAAAATTGTTAAGTCTTTATTGTACGTATATGTCAATGCTCACACATTACCATATAAAATTCATTTTCTCAAGAATGATTGGCATATTATGTAAGATAAATGGTTTAACCTTCACATATGCATAGCTTTAAGATAAGTGTATACAATTAATCTGTTGACTATTTAATTTTTACTGAATTTAAGTGTAATTTTCAGTACTGGACTCTAATATCTGACTGTTATTTTAAATCAGATTGTACTGCCTTGTGACCGCTTTAAGTTGTCTTTACATTTTTAAATAGAAACAGCCTTTAGTAGTAACAAATTAATTAAACTACACCTCTCAAATATTGTTAACCTAAGTTCAGTTTGGCAAAAGTTTGACTGTAATTAATGTTGTCTGTTCTTTTCTGGCTATTTGACCAACAGTCACATAAACTTACCAAGTTTATATCATCTGTAATTGTGGACTGCTGTCCAGTTCAAGAACTTAGCTGTTATTGTATGATTCTGAGGGCCTTTATTCTGCAGACTGCCACTATGAGCCCAGAGTAATTGTGCAATAGATCTCTGCCAGATGGTGACCCTCTGCCAGTTAATGCAGTAATAGGGGAATGACCTCGTGCAGGTTAATTTTACCCTGTTCAACTAGAGTCCCTGTTTCTTTGATAGACTTTTAGATCTTCTGCCGTCCAAAGCATTTCAACCCAAAGAAGATACCTCGATATTTGTTTCAATAAACAAACTTCAAGCGATTCTCATTGAATTGCAAACTATTTTTAACTCCAAATAAATCCAGCTATCCAGCATCTATACGGCACAGTCTCGTATTTTTGTTCTACATTTCCAGAACACGCAATCCCCGGTGATTATCGTCATCCTCAAATGGGGAAAAAATGCAGCAATTCCAGATTCCATATTGTGAGCAGAACATTTGCATTTTCTCGGTAAACGGTAGCAATTTTGTCAGGGAAAATGTAATCTGTCGCCATTCCTAGAGGCCTGCAACACATCTGTGGAGAGCCTCATCCTTCTTGAAGGAGTTAATAACATCTGTGTACCTTTCTGGTCAAGGTGAAGGTCACCGCTGACACTATGGCAGTGCTGCGCTATTTCAAGTTATCTCTAATAAAGGGAAATAGACGCAGCCTCTTGCACTTGGCTGTCCAAGTGACACACCTGATCAGCTTTTGTGTTCTGAGGGCCACATTTGTTCAACCTGCAAGGTTACATGTCTCCCACATTGTCACAGGCGCACTGCTAACGTAAATGTCTCATATCTAGAATGGATGACGACGCCTTAAGCCTGATTTATGTTTCAACGGGTCTGCATTGTTAATGTCATGTGTGGGTGTACGCTGACGTGCTCAGTATTTATAGTTGTGTGGCCTAGTTGCATTAGAATTGTTTACTGAGCATGTGAAACCCCACTATAAATTGAGTGTAAACGATTTAAAATATGCATATAAAACTTTTTCTTCCCAGTGAATATCTTAGTTGCACAGACATTTACCACGGGACACTAATGCCAATAAATAATTAGAGTCTATTTGAAAAAGACTGACTATTTGTATTTTCGGTGAGCTAAATTGTAGTCTTGGTTAATGTTTAATCAATTAATTTAAAAATATTTATTTTCATCTAATCTTAGTTACACCAACATTGACCATGGTACACTGTCCCGATAGAAAATAGTAGTCTATATATAGAATACAGCTGTTTGTATTTTTGTTTCTCGAAAATCAGGGAACATGAATCTGTTCTCTCTGATTAGTTTCTCTG
The DNA here is from genome assembly GCA_026546735.1 of Forbesichthys agassizii. Classification (NCBI taxonomy): domain Eukaryota; kingdom Metazoa; phylum Chordata; class Actinopteri; order Percopsiformes; family Amblyopsidae; genus Forbesichthys; species Forbesichthys agassizii. The sequence goes on along the minus strand of JAODLL010004453.1, from coordinate 2,760 downwards.
TATTTAAACCCTTTTGTGTTCCTTGTCTATCGCTGTTAGCGCTTGTGTTGGTGATGCAATGTTTGGCTGTTCTTGGAAAGACCATTAAACAGATTCCACGTATCTGATTTTTCTTAATTTATTTTATTCTTTGTGTCTAGTCTATATTAGGTACAAATCATACTTGCTATGTCATTTCAGATCTGTCATCCAGATGTTACTGTATACCTACTCACCAATGTGTATTATATTTTTGAATTGCTCTTTGACTAGAAACAGACCAACAGTTAACAGTGACACAGACACAATTTTACAGTAGGAGTTTATCCTAAATTAGCTAGTTAAAAGATAGTTATTTTAGGTTTAGGATTCTTTGTAAAAGCAGCCCCAGGAACAAAGGCTGGTTTGTGGTGTAATTCTGTCAAATTAGTGCAAAAGTAGACTACAGCTGTAGCTCTTTCCCCAAGACTGAAATGCCAGTTAAAAAGGATATTTGATTGACATTTGACAAAAGTTGAAGGAAGCAAATGATCCTGCTGTGTTTGATGGTACATATGCCTTTAAGGCTTTACCCCCATGCTAGTACACCCCTGTGTCAAGGTTTCTTGACAAGCTAATCATTAACTGGCTCAGCTTCAAATAATCTTGCTGGTAACTGTGGTATATTAATAAAGAAATATATGTGTAATACTTTCTGGAGCTGGAGATAGAAAACCAGTATACTGTATAGTTAAGGGAGAAAATAGTGAGTTTGCCATATGCCAACTGGCTATATAATATATATAATATAATATAATATATATATATATATACAATATATATATATAATAGAAGACATTTGTGAATGTGGAAATATGGGGCTATCACATTATATTTTTTACTATAGGCTATTATTGAGATAACCTTTTAGAATGATACATGTTAAATAACGTCAAACAGGCAAGAATATTGACTTAAGAGTATGGTATCTCTAGCATTTTAATAGCGGCTCCCTGATGCCCGCAAATTGTATAAAATATAAAAGTAAGCGAGTGCAGGCGGCGAGGCAGAGAGAGAGCAAGCAAGTGTTCAATCAGTGGTCATTTCTCCGCTATAGCGAGTGACAGATGTGGAGAGAGGGAGAGTGACACAGAGCGCGCTTTGATTGGTCATTACACAGCAACAATGTACCACTGGCCACTGTTTGAAGTGGTGATCTCTCAGTTGCCCATGGTGGGTTAAAATGGCTGTAAAAGTTGAGGTGAGTATAATGGTTACATTTAATGATTCGATCATTAGCATAGCATGACATTATTTTAACTACCTGCTGTATATTGATGTCTAGGTCAGAGCCTGAGGTCACTAATTGGCGGACCTCGATTCAGATCTGGACCCAGATCCTATCTGGACCTATAACTGATTAGAGCTTTAAAGGTAAAGTCAGCTATTGCAAGCAAATTTTTAAGATAATACACGTTTTGTCAAATTCAACAAATATCTCCTCACATTTCGCTATTTGATCATTATCTGCGCGTGTTAAAAAAATTATCTGCACGAGAAGAAGGAGTGGATGCCTAAAAACACCGAGTCTCGTCGGAACGCCGAATCCCCCGCGGCCATTGCCGTCTTCTCCACCAGGCTGACCGCGGCGGCCTTACTGTCCACTCTCCCCCACCTGGTCTGAGGAGCTGCCCAGCCTCTCCATCTGTCGCCCTTATACGCCGGCAGCAATTGAGCTAAATTAGACTGTGATGCACAGGGGGTTAAGTTGTTGATGTTATGTTTTGTATTAAAAAATAAAATAAATAAATCCGTAGTACTACTAAATTAAATAAAAAATTTTATTAAATTAAAAAAATAAAAAATTATCTGATACTTATACACAGCCGTGTACACAGCTGTAAACCGGAATATAAACAAAGTGTCGAAAACCGCTCATATCAACAAAGCCGTAGTACTACCTTTTGCTTCAGAATGTGTGGAATATTTAAAAAATATTAAACCGCAGACGCGAGGGTTATTGTTATCTCGAATGTGACTTTAAAATGACTGAATTTGACGTGCCTGGTTAAATATTTAAGAAACAGAGCAGAGATCTCAAGCTCTATAACTGATTAGCCTATTTCAGAATTTTGATGGAGCGTTTCTATTTTAACCGGCACAGTATTTAGCCTTCATAGCACAGCATTTGTTTACTCAGATAATTTGATTAATTTGAATCAGTGCCCCAACTGTAAACAGGTAAGCAATTTAAATAAATGAATCTCGGACTAGTAAGGATGTCGCCTCAGTTAAATCGACATTATGACTGGTTAGGTCACCAAGATTCGCATCACGCTTTAAATACAGATTGCCGGTTCAATGTTATATAAAGTTGTATGGCTTCAATACTGACCTTTACAACATTTTATACATTTTTGGCAGTGGGCTGATTTACTCTATATTGACAATTATGTTATATCTAGGCTACTTGCAGAATGCCATTTAGTAACAAATAACAAATAAAGATAAACTTTAACTTTTCATAGTAGGCATACGTACAGTAGGTTATGAGTGGGGGGGTCTCGGGACACCCTCCCTGAAATGAGTTCTAGAACTCCTGGAAATGAGTTCTAGCAGTTTGGGATGTCTGATGTATAGCTAATAATAATAATGCTGTTATGGATTTTATTTTAATGAATTATAAAGTATATACAGTACTTCACTTTCCTCAAATATATGAGGCATAATGTGTATTTGTAGTGGTAATTTCAATCATTATATATATATATATATATATATATATATATATATATATATATA
>JAODLL010004452.1:0-11115 GCA_026546735.1 Forbesichthys agassizii | reverse complement strand
TATATATATATATATATATATATATATATATATATATATATATATATATATAGAAATATAGAATTTTTTATGAGAAGATATTGTTAATGTTACCTTTCTACGTGGGATTAAGATGTGTGTGTGTGCGTGCGTGTGCGTGCGTGCGTGCGTGTGTGTGTGTGTGAGGGGTATTCTGACAACAGATTTAAAGAGGTGAGCTCATGCTTTTGCCCGGTGAAGCTCTGGAGGTGAAAATATTTAACATATATAAAAATACAAATACACTATAATTAAGTAAGGCAGTAAGGATACACACTCATAAACTCATAAATAGCCTAATAGTAAGGTAAACAACAACTAATAAATATCCTACAGCAAGCCAAGTAGTATTCCATGGCTGACACAACTCGAGTCCCGCCTGCTATTTAGTTTTTACTGTTTTAGGTCACCACTATTGTAGTAGGCCTACCAGTATTTCAAGGAATGTGCTTTGTAAGGCACACGCACGCGCACACACACACACACACACACACACACACACACACACACATTGACAGTGATTCCTTGTACATCAAATGTCCTGTTTTTTATTTTTGCACTAACCATGAACACACATGCATGCTGATCTTCCAGCTCTGGACCACAACAGTTAAAGTGAATAAAGTCGATGTGTGTTTTAAACGGGGACAACCTTCAGCTTGTATTTGTGTTGATCAGCATCATTGTTATTTCGGGGTGACCCAACTGTAAGCCGACATCTGCTGGTGTAGATCAGACATTAATACTGGAGGAATGGGCTTCTCAGTATTTATCCCGAGAAAGGGTCTGGACACGAGGTGTCCACGCGTTCTCCTTCGCAGCGGATTGGCTCTCAGCAACACAAACAAGCGCTCTGGACCAATCACAGCGCTCCGTGACCAAAGACTCGCTGCTTTCATTTCGTGCCCGCATGCACAGTAACGCGACACCGCGGATCGTACCCCTGCGCGTCCCGTATAAAACCACCGCGGAAACACAATATTTACAACAAGACACAACGCTTCTCCTCTATTAGACGCGGAAGCGAGCCCAACGTGCGGAACACGGATATCCGCTAAGACACGCAGGATGGTGATCAAGGGAAAGAAACCAAAGACTTTCGATGTGGTCTTCAGCGACCCAAACAAGACGTTTTACTGCAGCGGCGACAAGGTAGCAGGGCGGGTGTTGGTGGAGGTGTCGGAGGTAACCAAGGTGCGCTGTATCAGGGTGCTGGGAATTGGGTGCGCCAAGGTGGCGTACGCTAAAGGGAAGAAGAAATGCCGAGAGGAGGTCGAATATCTCCGATATGAGGATACGGTTCATCTGGGCCAAGAACCGGCAGGTAAGAACAGCCGAGGTACCGCGATTCAGACTGCACTTTAGCCGCAGAAGGAGCCGGCAGTCTCATTAATCTTTTATCAGTCTGAGTTACAGTTATCAGCCACGATTACAAAATGTTAGACATGATGGTTATTCGCTACTTTTAGATGTGTGCTTCTAAGTTTCTACGTTCACGGTGTAGCTCTTTTTACAGTATTAGTAGAAACCTTAGAGTGCGTGTTAATACCGATATAGTTATATGGTTAATACAGTTGTCTGTTTCTCCCTCCCTCAGATGCAGACGGTTCGTTCTCCCTGCGACCGGGTCAAATGTACGACTACATGTTCGGCTTTGAGCTGCCTTCCCCCGGGTAAGAACCCTATTAGTCATAGGCGTTAAATGAATGTGTCATAGGCGTTACACTATATGGAGTGGCCATTTTTTCCCCATATTCCTTTTCGGTGTCCCAATTGCTTTTACTTTCCTTGATGGGCCAAGCTGTCAATCAACTGGCTGTGGGCGGGCCTTCCTGTCCAGGCAGTAGTCAATTCCTGTACACATGAATCCTGCTTTTTATTTCATGTACAGATGAATGTACATTTATTGTGTCCCTCTAGAGAACGCCTTCCCGTCGCAACAAACGGTCCCAACAATATTTTGTGTTGCCGGTGACGTGCACTAAATGCGTGATGCATCTCGTTGTCTTCCCAGGTGCCTGGTGTCGTCGTACAGCGGCAAGTTCGGCTACGTGCGCTACTTTGTGCGTGCCGTGATGGAGCGGCCCTCCCAGGACCCGGTGCAGTGTGAGAGGGTGTTTGAAGTGGAGGAGCCTCTGGACGTCAACACACCGGACCTGATGGTAGCGCACGCGCACACACACACACACACATACCAGACCTGATGGTAGCACGCACGCACACACACATACCAGACCTGATGGTAGCACGCACGCACACACACACACATACCAGACCTGATGGTAGCACGCACGCACGCACGCACACACACACGCACACACACACACCGGACCTGATGGTAGCACGCACGCACACACACACACACACACACACACACACCGGACCTCCTGCCATGTTGACCCTCACCCCTGGACCCATGTGTTGCTAACCCCTCTCTCCCCCCCCAGGCCCCAGTGGCCAGCAGCAAGCAGCAGAAGCTGACCTGCATGTTCATCCCGGACGGCCAGGTGTCCATCAGCGCCCAGCTGGACAGGAAGGGCTTCTGCGAGGGCGAGGAGATCTGCGTCAACGCCAAGTTCGAGAACACGTGCTCCCGCATCGTGGTGCCCAAGGCGGCCATCGTGGCGCGCCACACCTACCAGGCCGGCGGCGGGCGTCAGAAGCGGGAGCAGCGGAAGCTGCTGTCGGTGCGCGGCGACCCCATCATCTCGGGCATGTGCGACATGTGGCAGGGCCGCACGCTGCGCGTGCCCAAGCTGCAGCCCTCCCTCAAGGGCTGCGACCTCATCAACGTGGAGTACGCCCTGCTGGTACGTCGCTGTCGCCACGGCGATGCTGTGCATATGCAGCCACGGGAGAAATGAAGAGAACCACTACACATTGTTTAAAATGTAATAGTATAAATTTGCTGTAAATGTAAAACACATAATAGTAATAATATGAGACAATGTTGTCCAAAGTGGTCTACATTTGGTCCGTGGCTGTATACTGTAGTACACACACACACACACACACACACACACACACACACGCGCCTAATCTGATCTGATATGAATCTGATATTTCCTCTGATGTGATGTTGATTAATGTATTAAACAAGTCACATGTGAGGAAGACGGAATATCAGACCCACCCACGTACGTACTATATGTGTGTGTGTGTTGTAAGTTATTTAAATGTACTTATTTACTTGATAATAATAAATACGTGTATAATCATCAAGTAAATATCTAAATGGAAACCAACTATAATTCAACACCAACGTGATGAATGAATCTGTTGCCCCCCCCCACCCCCAGATCAGCCTGCACATCCCCGGCAGCCAGAAGCTGGAGCTGGAGCTGCCCCTGGTTATCGGCACGGTGCCGTCCGGCGGCCTGTCCAGCCGCACCAATAGCATGAGCAGCCAGGCCAGCTCCCTGGGCTCCCCACTGTGCTCGCCTCTGTCCAGCGCCGCCTCGCTGCCCCCGGCCCCGCCCAGCTACAGCAACATCCAGCGGGACCTCGGCCTGCGCGCCGACGGGCGCATGCCGCTGCTGTGCGACTACGACGGGGAGGATGACGAGGACGAGGAAGGGGGCCTCTTCATGCAGGCACCCCCGTACCACAGCCGGCCCCCTCCCCCCGCCTACTCTGAGGTGAGCGCCTCAGGTTGTTTCTATTGGTCGTCTGGTAGCTGTGTTTCTATTGGTCGTCTGGGAGCTGGGTTTCTATTGGTCGTCTGGAGCTGCAGGCGTTGACAGACACAGGGTCTCCTAAAGGCCTTTAATTAGATGAACTCTTATTATTATCTTATTACTACACAACACAATCCCAGCCCTGGCAATGTGTGTCCAATGTGGGGGGGGGGGGCAGAGCTTTGGCGCATTTCCGAATGGGGGCGGAGCTTTTGAAGGAGCAGCCTATGGCTGTTTTGATGAGTTAAAATATCAACAAGTTTTTTTAAGAATCCCTGACTGCACCTTTAAGGGCCAGACAGGCACAGAGGCGTCAGATGTGGGCTACAGTTCAGGTTAGGCCTACTTTAGTTTTAGGTTAGGCTTAGCCTAGTGCTCCTTTTCCATTTGCTGGAACATGACTTAGATGAACAGCAACACAGTAGGAACAGGTAAGGTCGCCCTCTTGAAGCTGATTGGTTGTGTACAATTTTGAGAACGGGTTGTACTCCAGTAAGCTACAGAATTATCATACTTTGTAATACAAACATCCGATTAGCTTGTTATTTTTCTACAGCGTGTGAAGTTGCAGAATGCAACTTTGAAGAGTTGAGCAATGTTAACTAAGAAATGGCCTGTAATTCAACGTGTCACCCAATGTATTTTTATACATTACATTTTTCATTAAATCATTAAATCCATTTTTTTTCTATATTCTTGTTTTCTCCAGGTGGATGACGGACAGTTGTTCTTAAGGATCCATTCGTAGAAGCGTCAGGCTGTCAGATCTGCCCTTTACTTTGGTTTATGCAAACAGTCATGTCCAGGTTTATTCATAAATAACAAGGAACATGACAGTAAGAACATTGATATAAATCAATTCTCTGAGAAAAAAAATCAAACACTTCGCATGTAAGAGGAGGGGCTGAGGGACACAAGAAGACACGTCTGGATAATCCAAACACGGTCTGAAGAGGACTTAAAAGACTGGTGTTGCTGCTTTAGTGCCTTAGAGCCTGACTTCCTGTAAGTCCAGTGCCATCTGGTGGCGGACTGGCAGGCTGACACTGTTGGTCAACATTTGTCCAGGATCCGTTAGTCATTCCACATTAGGTCTTCTATCGCATACTTCCATGAGCTAATATGCATTTTTTGAGATATTGTGTCCATGCACTTTATATATAAGGATTAGTTCTGCATGTGTTCCTTTAACCAAGCAGTCCTAGTCCAGATGTTTCTGGGTCCTCCTGACAGCACAGCACACAGGGCTAAACTGTAAAGACTGAATTATGTATTTCTTTTTTATATACTCTTGGGATTTTATTTTGTATTCATATTAAATAAAACAAATGAACGCTAACGTATTTAGTTTATTTCATATTCATTTAATTTCCAGACATTACAATCACTCCCTAACCTCCAATGTACTGTAGATCTAGTTTCATTAGTTTTGAGAAGCTTCAGCTTTTAACCACTCCTATTTTGAGCAAGCTATATCCGTACGCAGTGTTCCTTTCACATGCATAATACAGGGTTCCCACAAATCCTGGAAAACAGTTGGAAAATTTGAGAAAAAGTAACGTCCTGGAACATCTTGTCCTGAAGAATGATTTTAACATTATGTTGTGGTTGCCCAGTAGTGTTGAGGCAGCGCTGTGAACACCCCTCAGTGACTGTCGGCCCTGCCTTGTTTTAGCAGGCCTGTGGTCTAGTTGCAGGTCCTAATTAGGCTCATTAAGGGCACCTGGGCAGGTAAATGATATAGGTGTGTTGCAGCACACTGGTGAGTGACTCCTGGCACCACACATGTTGGTGGTTTGTTTCTTAGTTAGGTTTGTTTTTTAGTTTGGTTAGCATGCAACACGCACCACATATATTCAGTACAGACACCTACTGACATGCACACCTCATGTTATTCATGTTAGTTAAGAGTTTAGTTTGTTTGGTTTACGGCCCATGAGCCATGTTGTAACAGTGACAAATGACCGAACTTACTGATTAATGTTGCATTATTCTATTATCAATTTGTTATAACTTGTAAAAGGTCTCATAGAAGTTGTAGCCTTATATCACATCTTTAAAATCAGACTTCTACAGAGGAACGTATTAGTTTATCCCTGTCTGACATCAGCTAGGTAATCACTGACAAGAGCAAAAGAAAGAAATCATACTTAATTAATCCTCCTTAGGAGAAATTCATCCTCTGCATTTAACCCATCCCCGAAGGGAGCAGTGGGCAGCCACTCGTGCGGCGCCCGGGGACCGACTCCAGATTGATGCCAGTGTCTGGTCAACAGCACTGACTGGAGGGTGAACCTGACATATTTTTGATAGTGGGGGAAACTGGAGCACCCAGAAGAAACCCACACAGACACTGGGAAAACATGCAAACTCCACCTGGACCGTCTTGCTGTGAGGCCACAGTGCTATCCACTGGGCCACCGTGCAGCTAAAAGGGAAGTGATATAGCCTGTAGTCTCATTTTGTGTGCAGAGAAATGCCTGATTGCACCCGGCTCCTTGAAATGCGTTTTTTAGCTGCACCAGGTTTGCATTGCGTGGAGCTGGTCTGAGAATATGCTGACTAAGAAGGTGCAATGAAACTAGAGGTGGTAAAGTGCCAATGAACTGGGCTTTTTGTATTTAAACTAAACCGTAATAGATAAAAATATCAAATAAAGCGCACAAAGATACACATTAAAGACACACTATACTGAGTATTGTGTGGTCATCTCTCGTTCGTTATTTAAGAGTCTGGCCAGTCTGACTTCACGGTGCTCTAAATGGTGAGGCATGAAGCCAATGGATCTGCGGAATCAGCTGTCTTACCTTTAGCACAGTCTCTCTCTACCTCTCTCTCACCACGCATATCTATTTCATGCTGGCTCCGTCAGTTTCTAATAATGTGCACCTTGGCAGCTGCTAAGCGGCATGTAGCACTTCCAAGTCAAAGTTAGAATATAAAATTATTTTAGGAAACTTCAAATTTGTTTCATCTGAGTTGACACATATAAAGTAAAGAATGGATGCATTGCTTGCTACTTTTGACACCAGCTATCCTTGTTTCTTTATACCACTACTACTGTTATTCCTGATGTGTTATAATGCTAACTTTAAATAGTGATAACAGTAATAATAGCTTTAAATAAATTAAATTAATTAAAGGAGGAGTCATCGACACTGGAGACAAGTGGAGTGTTGACAAGATATTTGAACTCTATAAAAACAAAACACCTATCCTATAAATAGTATAGGGTGTTCCCTCAGAAGCTTCAACCCCCCAAATTGGACATGCATTGGCAAGGCTGGGATTGTGTTATGTGGTGCGGTCTGCATCGCTTTTGTTTGTGTTCGCGTCCACAGAACCAGGGATGTTGTAGAAGGAAACACAAATGTGTTATGCACGTACACATAATGGTCTTCTAGCAGATAATGACAGGATATTCGCTGAATTTGACCAAAGGTGCATTGGATAGTATCGCTGACTATACCTTTAAACTGCAGTAAATCTCTTCATTGATGTGTTTACTGTATGCACTTAAAACAGACTAAGGCCCATTTGAAACAAGTAGCTGCCATGTATTTACCCAACCCTGAACAAAGCCAGGCAGTCCATCCAGGAAACACTGTTTCTTGAACAAATATATTGATATACAAGCTTTAAAAGATGCACTAGTTGTTGTGCTAGTGCCTCAATGAGCCCTAACAGTCTACGATTACATCACAGAGTAATCCAGCACATTTTCACAAGGTGGCCTATAGACCTGTTCTAGGCCAGGGCTCAAACTGGAGGGACGGCTTTTTACCATCACAAACATTACACATTTGTTAAAACAAACAAACTACAAACAAGCTTGTGCAAGTCAGGGGAATAAAAGTGACAAGCATGTCTGTTTGTCCATTGACTGTTCAGGAACACATTCTGATAAAACCAGACTTTAAAAACGTTAACAAGCAGCACTGAGCATATGAACACGATGAAAGCTGCCAATCAGTGAAGTCTTCTCTCAGTAAATGGCTTCATCCATGTTTTCATCGCTGTCCCCTCCAAACTCCTCTCCATTGTCGAAATAGGACATGATGTAATCCGTCTCCTGTAGGGGGCGCCAACAGCGTTAAATGTGTCACACACTAATGGAATGCTAACGGCTGAGGTGTCACACCACACACTGAGACCAGCCCATAGATAGACTATGTAAACAAACCCTCTGGACGTCACCCAGAGGCTTTAGAAGCTCGAGCTGAGCTATAACTCTGGCCATTGCCATATTTGCAGTACCTGACTCCGCCCCTATGAACTCCCGACTGTCCATAATAATGTGATTAATGTATGGCTTAATATAATTCTAACTGATACGTTCTATAAATATTCGACTCACACAAAGTTATTTTTCTACTGTAAAGTTAGACATTTTAACCAGGGAGTCTATGTAGATTCACCTGTGGTTAAGACTAGTGGTGGGGTGTAGGGATTAGATAACCCTCACTGGTTAAGGTCAGGGGTTAAAGTGGAAACAACTTGGGGTACTCTTCAAGCTAATCAGAGGCAGGGTAAGGTCAAAGTAGCATCAGCATCTGATGCCTAAAGCCCTCTCATGGAGATGATACAGTCTATTGTCTTATACTGACATAAATATCAATCATATTTATTTTCTCGATCTATTGTTCGTCTGGTACCTGCAGGCATTGAGACGTAGGGTATTTTAAAGGCCTTTAATAAGATAAACTCAGCAATTGTAAGATAATACACTTTTTGTAAAATTCGGATTATTTTTAATATCCGGTGTTTCTGCACAGCCCTGGATGTGCAGAAACACATAAATAGTGTTGTGTGGTGCGGTCTGCACCACACAACACTATCACAGTCGTGGCAATGTGTGTCCAATGTGGGAGGCGGAGCTTTAGTGCATTTCTGAGGGGGCGGAGCATCCGAGAGAGAACCCTATGTATGGCATTAAAGGGGGCGGGGCTTTTGAGGGAGCAGCCTATGGCATTGAAGGGGGAGTTTTTTGTTTTGATCGAGATAAAATGGGAGTTAAAATATCAACAAGCTTTCTCAAGAATCCCTGACTGCACCTTTAAGGGCCAGACAGGCACAGAGGCGTCAGATGTGGGCTACAGTTCAGGTTAGGCCTACTTTAGTTTTAGGTTAGGCTTAGCCTAGTGCTCCTTTTCCATTTGCTGGAACATGGCTTAGATGAACGGCAACACAGTAGGAACAGGTAAGGTCGCCCTCTTGAAGCTGATTGGTTGTGTACAATCTTGAGGACGGGTTGTACTCCAGTAAGCTACAGAGTTATCATACTTTGTAATACAAACAACCGATTAGCTTGTTATTTTTCTACAACGCAGGGTCCCTCTGTTGTGGTCTGTGTGGACGCAGGGTAACATCAAACCCTTTTTAACGCAAGGCTACCTTGACTTTATCGCTTTACTGGCTACAGCTGCTGCGCATGTACGACTAGTCATTTCCTATAGACAGTTTATGACCCATTTCTATGTAAACGTACCGCGCACACCTCGCGTATAAAATATAAATAGCAGACATCTACACGCTGCTGTCAGCCTAGTGTAGCCGACTGGTCCCGTTGGCTGTTATGGAAGCGTAGTGTTGCAGCATACGCTACGCGTGCGATGTACGCAGCCTGGCCCTTAAGACACGCTGCTGGAGGTACTGCACCCCACAGGGGGAGTCAGTGACTGTTGATCAACACTAGGACACTTCTCCTCCTCACCTCTTCAAACTCGTCTTCGTCAAACTCCTCCTCTGGCTCCGCCTCCTCTCCCGCCTGTTTCTTCTGCTCCCCCTCTTCGTCCCCTGAGCTCCCCTGCTCCTCCTCGGTCTTCTCCAGCGTCTTGGGGAGGAGGAGAGATGTTAACTTAACGTGTAACATCTCTAGTTCAGGTGAACACTGATGTAACCTATGTTACGTAACGTGTTAAATGTCAGTATAACAGATGGAGATCAGGTGAACACTGATTAACGTAACATGCCCCCTTATTCCCACTGAACATAATGGGATCTGGAGGCATTTCAAAGACGCAAATGGCCTGAATGTGCGTAAACGCGATATGTCAGCTAGACCACATAAGCATCCAGCTGAAAATGATGTTACTTTACCTCCAATTTTTGTATAACCTCCTCTTTCTCCTTCAAGACCTTTGGCTGAAGCTTCTTAGAGCGCTCCACAGGAACAACTGTTTCTATAACCATTAAGACAGACAGACTGTTACACTATAGGACATTAAGACAGACTGTTACACTAAAGGACCTTACGACATACAGACTGTTACACTAAAGGACATTAAAGACAGACTGTTACACTAAAGGATATTTAGACAGACTGTTACACTAAAGGATATTAAGACAGACTGTTACACTAAAGGATATTAAGAGACTGTTACACTAAAGGACCTTCAGACAGACAGACTGTTACACTAAAGGACATTAAAGACAGACAGACTGTGGGTGACATACACACACACACACACACTGTCTCACTGATATCCCAGTGGATAGTAATTTTAAATACTTAGGAATTGGCAAATATCCATCTATACAGAATGGTACCACCACAAACTTTGATTTTGTTTACAAACAAATAAGAATTAGACCTCCAAAGATGGTCAATTACAATTAATTTCTGATAATTTTAGCTTTTATTTCTATTAATAAAATGAACATACATCCACAAATGTTTTACAGCTCAATGATTCCCCTCTCACCTCTATTGGAATACTGGGAAAACTTCAGGCACATTTATATGGAAGGATACGCGACCTCATAAAAACATTTTACAGAGGAAAAAGATAGATGGGGGCCAAAATCTCCCACATTTTTAATTATATTTTCTCTTAATGATGTGGCCTTTACGAATGCGGTTGAACCCTAATATCCCAGTAGCATACACATACATGGAGCGAAATTCATCGTCTGCATTTAACCTATCCCTCAAAGGAGCAGTAGGCAGCCGCTACTATCTGCATCTGGTGCCCAGAGGTGATGTCCTATTGGGGCTTTGTGACAGCTTCAATGACTAATATCTTGACTAAGTTCATTCCACATTTACAAGAAGTAGTCTTGCTTAATGACGATTCTTCTTTTAACACACAAAGAGCAGAGGATATGGCTTGCTGGACTAACAAGCCAGCCAAGATAATAACTGCCACGCTTTACAGCAGAAACAATTAATCTCTTCTTTCATAGTTATTGGAGCAACTGGAGCAACCAGTCGACTGCATGATGCAAACCAATATAGTTCTTGACAAGCTGAAAGGGCTATTTTCAAATACTGGTCCAGTTGAGGAGGAAGGGGAAAGGGTTAAATATGTACGTGCAAATGTATGTACACATTTATGTTGTATGACTGGCACTGCCACCGTTACGAGGCAACAAGACTCGCTCATCAAAGTCTCGCCTTTTCTCCGTCTTGATACCACAG